>BGNK01003413.1:0-11693 GCA_003297005.1 Symbiodinium sp. clade A Y106 | reverse complement strand
AAAAATAGTGCCTGGATCTCCGCTTGCTTCAGCACTTGCTGTGGAACAGCGTGGATGAATGTGCTGCTTCCCCCAGCTCCAGCGGAAAGAGCTGGCACCCTCACACCATGAGTCCTGGTCAACAGATTAGCAGTAAAGCAGGTTCTCAGCCAGGAACTCACCCCGGACTTGGGACCGGGCCGGCACTGCGAGTGACTAGCTTTGCTTAGACGTCCCGTGGCGTATGGCCTGAAAACAGCACACCTGTCAACTTGTGGCCCATGTAGGGCGAGCTGGGCGTACTGTAGGCCTGCATCAACGGCCCCTTGTCAAAGAGACAGAGGGGGTCCCCGTTGCTTATCCTTTGCAGGGCACTTTGCAGCTGCAGCTCACTCTTTGTCGACTTCACGGTTTGCCCGTGATGTGAGCGAAGGCAGCAGCAGTTCAAAAAGAGGCCGCAGAGTGGTTCCAACTGCACCGTTGCAGGAAAGCTCCGTCGGCACGACCCCTTGCCTGAGCAGAGGAGGTCCCCGTTGCTTATCCTTTGCAGCTCANAAGTCTGCTCGTTGGGTGAGCGAATAAGGGAGGGGCCGTTGAGCGGCGCCAGCTGTACCGTTGCATCAAAGCTCCGTCGGCACGTCCCCATGCTAGAGCAGAGGTCCCCGCTGCTTATCTTTTGCAAGGTGCTCTGTAGCCGCAGCCCTCTCTTTGTCGTTTTCAGAGTCTGCCAGTTGAGTACGAAAACGTGGCTGTAGTTCACAGAAGGGCCGCAGAGTGGCTCCAACTGGACCGTTGCATCAAAGCTCCGTCGGCACGACCCCTTACAGGAGCAGAGGAGGTCCCCGTTGCTTATCCCTTGCACGGTCGCCAACAGCGCACATAAGAGTAGAGCAGAATACCCCTGAATTCTTCAGCGACGGGATTCTGCATTCCATGGCATCTACGCAGACCTAGTCAAGCAAAAATGTGTCCCGCTATTGGGACACAGCTGAGCCGGGGTGCTTACTGCTACTGCTACTGCTACTGCTACTGCTACTGCTACTGCTACTGCTACTGCTGCTGCTACTGCTGCTGCTACTGCTGCTGCTACTGCTGCTGCTACTGCTGCTGCTCCTGCTACTGCTACTGCTACTGCTACTGCTACTGCTACTGCTACTGCTACTGCTACTGCTACTGCTACTGCTACTGCTGCGACTACTACTACTACTCTACTACTACTACTACTACTACTACTACTACTACTACTACTACTACTACTACTACTACTACTGCTACTGCTACTGCTACTGCTACTGCTACTGCTACTACTACTACTACTACTACTACTACTACTACTACTACTACTACTACTACTACTACTACTACTACTACTCCTACTACTATCACTACTACTACCGTTATTACTATAATTGCAATTTAGTTCTGGTGTTCAGACTTGCAGAAGATTCCCTGAGCGACTTACGGACGAATTTGCATACACGGGCTTCTTCAGCTCTTGTCACCCGGCTGGTGCAACAACTGGCTTTGTGTTCTGGACCTTACACCGAACTTGCTGGACTGTGGCGGCATGACACCGGAAGTCCAGTCAGATCCCGAGTTCAACCGTTCGGATGGGTCCACATGCCGGGCAAAAAGAAGGCGCGCCTCAGGTACTGAACCATCATGGCCACATCAGACACACTCCGAAGAGTCGGGGACCTTGCATCGACATTCAAGCTGTGTGCAAAACGTACAGAACACGGCACTGTTGATGCTGAACATGCAGATCTCAAGTGCTCGTGCTTTTCCTGTCCAGCTGTCTGCCACGCACTGTAGGTAAGCCCGCATGCCCACTGGCGCCAATTGAGAGGCTTGCTTCGTAGCAATGAAGAAGGATGCGGCCTCTTCTCAAACACCAAGCTTACACGAAATACCAGGTGGGTGCTTGCTCAGTAATTGCTGGGTTGTGGGCACGTTCAGCTGCCAACGCAAAGGGTGCACCAAGCCTTCAAAGGGTGGGGTCACCACCAGAGGAATCAGGCGAAGAGAACCCGCAACTTGAATGACTCTGTTTGCCTGTCGATGAACTCCTGGTCTATCTCTGCTCTTGCCATGAAGGACTTCGACAGCATTGTCGGATCCTGTCTGAATTCACGGAATTGTTGTGGCACGTGGCCTGATAGTATTCATGTTGAGTCCTTGCTGTTTGGTCTCCAGGAATACCAAGATGGCAGGAATGGCCCAAAGTCCACTATCAGCGCGCCGGGGTAGATTAGACCTGCACAGTTTGACCCACCACTTGATTAGGAATGACATAATTGTGCCAATGGGGAGCAGCAGTGGGTCTTTCTGGTCCCAGTTCTTGTTGTTTGGGTGCAAACTGCCTGGGATAAGACTCATAAAGCCTAGAGACACGTTGGCGTCTCATTGCTTTGCTTGCCTCTCGCAGAAAAGCATCAAGCTGAAACGCAACTGTGAATCCCTGAGCCTTGCTTTCGAAACGAGGACTCCAAAGAAGCGCACCGGCTGGGCTTGAGGACATGGGCCGGGATCACGAAAGTCCTTCTCAGATCATCACGGATTTGTCCGTTTCTTGAGCCTGAGCGCCGAGGTTGGGAGTGAGCCAACCCAACCCCCGCACCAGGGGTAAAGTTCATACTCTCCCCGATAGGAACATTTCCGAGTAGTTGCTTTTCTAGAGCAAAGGTCTTGGGTTTGTGGCGCCCGCAAGTGCACAACATGGGCGCAGACAGCAGAGCCTAAGCTCGTGTCATTTTTCTCGCCTGTCATGCATGTCTTCAAGGGCGAGCATATATTGGGTCGTCGTACAGGTTTAAGTTAACTAGGAAGCAGCGCATCGCCCACGTACGTCTTGGCAGACCATCATGCCGGCAGAACGGCGATCATATGACGGCTTCGACAGGACTTGTACGTGATATACGAGTACGCATAAGCTTAGGAGATACTCTACCATGCGGGTTTGAAGTGAACTGCTTTACACTCGACCGCCAGCGGCGCGGAGGACCGCCAGCGGCAGCGAAAACAGACACGGTCTAGTCATAACACACAGAACAGCCAACACTCCCGCTTCAAAACCGCCACACCCGCCCGCTTTGTGAGACGCCCTCGTGGAATTGCTACCACCAGGGACAAGCCCATAACCAACGAGCTCCGGATCACCTACCATCTTTTGACCGGTGCAGTCGCCAGAGAAAGCCACACTGTTAAACGCCCAGCAAGAGACTACCTCGCAGGCAAAGTGAAAGAGCCTCGGAGAGGGCCTGAACTCTACCTGTTAAGACTTGACGAATCTCATCCTTACGCCGATTACAGTACGTACCGATCCATCACAGACCTCTACGTCAATATGTCTCTCTGATGCAAGCTCGGCTCGAAGACAGTGAACGAGCACAGTGAACGCAGAGGTGTTGTTTGTGAGCGGAACATGACTCAAATCTGATGCTGAAACATGTAGAGATGGAGAACAACTCCATTTCCATGCCAGATGAATCTCAGATTTCGGACACTAGACTGCACACAGCCCATGCAACATCACCCCCCAACACTGGCACTGAGTACAGTCGGCCTTCCGCTCCTGGCCAGCTGACGGTGCCACGCACCAGTACTCGCAGCACCGCCCGACACTGCAGCTGGGGAGACGATCCTGGGCCACTCGTGCGAACTCCTGGCCCAAGCAGCTGAGGAAAGCTCCGGACTTGCCACGGCCCCGAGTTCGCGGGCTTGCTGCAGCAACCTCGCCGAGAATTCAAGGAAGCTCACAGGCTCTGAGCAGGCAACACCGGCCGGGAGGAGAAAGACCCAGCTGCCCCAGACCTGGTGAAATTCCGGCAGGCTTGCAAGATGCGAGTAAGGTGGCCAAACCACAAATTGGCCCTGTCATCCAGTCTCAGCGGCAAACTGATCATTCCCAGCACCTGAAAAGCGACGCTCTGCCCCCCCTTGACATTTAGCTCTGCTCATGCTAGTCTTTAGCATGCCAGATCATACCAGCGAATCCCACATGCACCTGGACCTGGATCAGGAACTTCCAACCGCTTTACCTAAAGCTGTTTGGCGTACGGACTCGAAGACATGCTTGATAGGCAGGGGCAGGAAACCACAGAAACCACACTTCTAGCGAAATGGCAGAAACGGCTTGAGATGAGGGGATGAAAGAATCGACCGACGACTAATGCTGGCAAGAAAATCAGAGTGAAATGGAATTGATGGCACGGCGACAAACGGACATCCAGCGGTCAGCAGCAACACCGGCAGCAGTGGCAGCAAGTCCTCGTCCAGATCCGATTCTGTATCATCCTGCTACTGCTACGGGTTTCAGTATCAAAAAAATGCGATTGCTGCCCCTTCTCCTTCTCCTACTCCTACTACTCCTTCTCCTCCTCCTCTTCCTACTCCTCCTATTCTTACTCCTGCTCCTGCTCCCACTCCTTCTCCTCCTACTCCTCCTTCCCTACCACTACCACTACCACTACCACTACCACTACCGCCACCGCCGCTGCCACTGCCACTGCCACTGCCACTGCCACTGCCACTGCCACTACCACTACCACCACCACTACCACAATCACTTCCACTACTGCTGCTGCTACTGCTACTGCTACTGCTACTGCTACTGCTACTGCTACTGCTACTACTACTACTACTACTACTACTACTACAAGTACTACAAGTACTACAAGTACGACAACTACTACTACTACTACTACTTCTACTACTACTACTACTACTTCTGCTTCTACTTCTACGTCTACTTCTACTACTACTACGACGACGACGACTACGACGACGACTACTATCACTGCCTTCTTCCACCAAGTCCTGGTAATCCTCCTGCTGCTGCGATAACGTCTACTACGGCCGCCACTACCATCACATACCACCACCGCCACCTTCACCGCTTCTCCCTGTCCCCACCTCCTCTAACGATTTTTGGCTCCTGGCATCTGTGGATGCCTGCTGCACGCAGGGGTCCACCTCTGCAAGACTTGTCTGCAAACTACCCTTCTGAGGCTCTAGACCTGCAGTGGCAACTGCACAGATGGCTCATGCGACAGGTGTCAGAAAGAATAGGCCCTGGGCCTCCTCGGGAAGCAGCCGGTCAGCGAGCCTTACAGTGAGCAAACTGCTCCATAGCTTGGCTCACGGGCTGCGCTTTGTTCTGTGACTGGGCACTTCAGTGGGCTCCCCACCACCGCAGCTGACTCGCTGGAGTCTTCCGAAACATGCGGCTTCTCTGCAAAAAAGCCACCAAGACCTGCAGCCCGATTGATTGCGCTTAGCACCAGATATATTCACCCTTGATGCACTCCTACACCTGCCGCCTGTGCTGCTAAGGAATCATATTTGCCACATGAGTCTGCAGAAAGCCGTCCTCTAAAGTGCGAAAAACATCGTTCTCATTAGCAAAACGGACCCGAAAAGGGCCCGAAGAGATCTAATGAGTTCTAAGTGTGTCCGATTGGAGATCGGAAACTGCTTTTTGCTCTGCTGCTACACCTGAGCACCGCGCGTTCGTTTCTCCACTGTCTTCGACATCTCTGTAAATATCCTTCTTACAGGCGGCGGAAGACCATGAGAAGAGCGGTGTGAATTGGCCTCTTCCTCCTCGGTTGTCATCCAGGTGCCCAGCTCCTGCTCAGCCTCTAGCAGCTCTAGCACACAGCAACGCCGTGTGGACAGGTGATGATGCTTTGAACCTCATCGGACACTCAAAGCAGTGTGCTGTCGACGCCTCGCCGTCCTCTGCGGGCTTGGTGTCCCCTGGCGCTAATGGCAGCACACGCAAACTTCATGCACCGACAGCTCAGGCCAACCGTCCGCGGCGCTGTCTGCGTCTCCGTCTCGTGAGCCCTTGGCATTCGGGCGTGGCCGGAGCGTTGCTGCCAGAATGGCTGCCTCGGCCATTTGGATCCGCCTCTCCTTCAACACACACCACACCTGCAAACAGGCTTCAGCCGGCAGCATCTCGGGTCTTCCCCAATGCTGCACCATGATGCACCATGATGCATCATGCCTTGCACAGCTCACGCTCCTCAACAGAGCGGCCGCTGCTGACCTCCAAGTATTTTGCTCACCATGCTGCACATGCCGTTTTGTGAGCTGCAACCTGCAGGTCCTGTCGAGCGAGCATCGATGCCTCGGGACACAGGATGAGCAGACCAGCAGACCGCTGCCACCTCGTCATGTCTCGTCACACTCCGCCTGTCCTGCTCATGGACGGACAGAACCTGGTTGACCTGATGGCGCAGCCCATGAACACTTCAGGCGTTCAGGCCAAGTCCTGGCCAGTGCCTCGTTTTTTTCACCTCCAGGCTTCGTACCACGACAACAACTACCTTTTCTCATGATGTCACTGAGTCGAGGACTGCTCTCGGCATCGCTCATACTGATACCATCTGACCGGTAGGGTCACCACAAACAAGAACCACCCCACTTTGGGAGATGCCACGCCTTCATCGCTGTCGTCGTCGAGCGAAACAAATCCCACCCCCTGAACAGGTTGGGAGATGGAGAGAACATCAACTTTTACGGGCAATGAGCCATCGTGACAGTTGGACGGACCTGCTGCCTCTTCTTTGCCAGGACTCGTGTCCTGCAAGTCCAGTTATGAAGGCTTGTAAATGTTCAGGGGGTCTCAAACTCCATGATCGCATGCCAGCCCTGCCTGGCCCGCATCCAGGACACCGCCGCAGCGATGCCATATCTCTCCCTGCCCTGGCATAATTTCTGACAAACCTTTTGCTTCTTCTCAGCATGCATCAGCATTGCATGGTCATGAAAGAAAATCCGCTGAAAACGCCTCCTCCGGCACCTCCATCATGTGCCAAGAGTCAAAAACCACCTTCGCTCACGTGTGTACAAAGCAAAACCTTGCCAAATCTTCCTACTCCATCTCTTCGTAGGTGCATAGGTGCTGCCTCTGTGCTGAGTGACCAACATCTTTCGGATGCTAGAAACCGGGGCGGCCGGCTCTCTACAACGGCAGCTTGCGACGCGCTCTTCACGTCAGCACCTGCCGCACCCACCCCTCAACATCCTCGGTCAAGTCCGTGGTTTTCACAGAACCTGACCCTTGAACCACAAACACCAAGGAAAATCCTCGCACAGGAAGTCCACGCAGAAAGTCAGAAGGGGCAGCTGGGCGACCGGTGCTGTCAAGGTTGGTCCAGCATTGTGAGACTTCGGCACCTGCAATCTGAACTGCGGCTACCTCCACTGCGGCAACTCCGCACAATTGCCTTGAAAAAGCCATCGTCGTCTGGAGGCTTTGGCCTTTGGCGGTAGTCCCAAACGTGCTCTCACAGCCAACTACATTCCTCGATGTGGGAAACACACAGAGGCAATGCCTGGAATTGAAATATCCTTTTCAAGGCGATCTCGGACATCCCAGAAATCGTACGTTGGTGGTCATTACCGACAACGACCTCCTCATCCCTTCTCATCCTTGCCACTGGCATGATGTATAACCATCATAGCCAACCATCTCACAATGATCATGAACCGTGATGTCCAAGATGACCATGATGACATAATGAACCTGATCTTCATGACATTCCACCACCATGCCCATGACCGGAGATATTGTAGCGATCAAAGATGCTCGACCCTTCGGGCTGATTATAGAAGAATGTGGCGAGCGGCAATTCCGAAATCTCCGCAGACGGATCCCTATTTTCCCTCCAGAGCATACAAGCCTTCAGCGGCTGCGGCAAGAACGGTTGAAAGCGTCCGACCGATCTGTGACATGTGCACCGCTGGCGAAAGGAGTGGTTTGACACGAACCCCCTCTGGTGCAAGCTATCGGTTGGCGCACTGCTCACGAAGATGAGCCTTAGATTGGCTACGCCAAACGGCCCTCTTAGTCGCTGCCGCTCGCCGTAGGGCTTGGGCTTCCTCTGTATCAACGAGAGACCACTGGCCCTCTTGCATGACACGCGTGAGCACAGCATTGTGAGCCCACTTCGTCAAGCCGTCGCCGGGCATCTCCGAGCCGGGCACCCAACGAATGAAGTTGGTGGCATCAAGCTCCAGAAGTCCTTGACGAAGGACTCCAACGTCGATCGCAATCTTCCTGTCAGAGGGGAGCACCTCGCAGGACACAGCGTCGTAGCCCGTCTTGGCATCCATCACCAGGATATGCCGCCACTTAGAAGCTGAGAGCTTCCATCGGTCCATTCGGAAGTTGGGATCCAGCAGCTCAGCTAAGACGGCCCTGACGTAGTCCCCGTGCTCGAAGGCTGTGGCGAGAGAACTCACCTCGGCAAACATAGAGCAGCGCACCACCCTCTGGATCTTCGTACTGGCGGCCTCCATGATACACACAGCCACGACACCCTTGAGGATGGCAGGATCGGCAAACATAACCATGGTTCCACCCTGACTCGATCCGTTCGGCATGGCACCGAAGGCCGTATCGCTCACGGACACAACCAGCAGCTCCTCCAGCGCGCAGTCGAACTTCGGCACGACCACCTCAATCTCTTCGCGAGCTCTGCGGACCGCAGCATTGACCCACTTCAGAGCCTCCTCCGCCTTCCCTTGTCCTGCTAACTGCTGGACCAGAGACGCACCAAAGGCCACGTCATAGCGTCCTTGACGAGCTGCCCAGTTCAGCTGCCCCACCACTGACCCCAGCACACGCCGCTCCTCTGGCGAGAGCTCCGGTTCGTCATCGGCCCCGGTGACCTTCTCGTGCATGTACTCAATCACGCCCTCATTCGTGGGAATCATGGAACCTGCTGAGTCTGGATCCGGATTCAAAGGAGTGGTAGTAGCCGCATTCGAACTTGTAGTTGGGGAACCTCCGGTGGTTGTGGTGGTAGCCGCATCCGAACTTGTAGTTGGGGCACCCCCTACAACGGTGCCAGAGCTGATCTCCTCAGGCTCCGAGCCGGAACTTCGGCCCTTCACCACTGGTATTTACTCCTGCATACTGATCTGCATGCCAAAGCCATCGGGGTTCTGCTTCTCCCACCTGCCGCAGAACCTTCAGTCGCCTTCCGCATCTTGCCGAACTTCAAGCGATGATGCAGCATCGACATGCACGGAGGCCATCGCCCGATCTAGGCCCCCATTGTTGTGGAAAGCTCGGAACAGCCCTGGCACCAGCGTGAGCTCCTTGAGGCCATCCTCGATGGTGTCCTTATACTCCAGGTACCACAACCGTGGGCTTTCAGGCAGACCGAAACCTGCCTTTAACTGTGTCAATTCCACCACGGTCACCCCGGACACCACCACCTCCAAGCTCGGACACCAGGTATTCGAGGACCTCGGGTGGACAGCCATGCGGCACACGGACGTACACCTTCTCTGTGCCGGGCAAGGCCTTGCCCTGCAAAAAGGCCGCTGAGACGTCCTCGAAGTGAACCGTCCAGCCGTGTTGGACTGCCGTGAAGTTCAACAGGTTGCGCGCCAAGGCGCTTGCAGTGGGTGCACTGGTAGCGTACAAACCTGCATCTGGATCAAAACTAAACCCTAAATTACTTCTTCCGGGTAGCCCAAACCGTCGCTAAAGCGTCGCTACGTGTCGCTACTACTTTCCTTGACCCTACCCGGCCTTACTACCCCCAAACCGTCGCTAAAGCGTCGCTAACCGTCGCTAAAGCGTCGCTAACCGTCGCTAAGTGTCGCTAACCCCGCCCCGGGCCGCCCCGGACACCTTTATGATCCCTTGCTAGCCCTTTTCGGCTTTCACAACCGCTTTTGCCGCCTAGGGTTCGTAGCTGTAAAGCTCTAGGCTTTAGCACACGGACACAGCAGCTGACGCAGACCCTCACTCTTTTTTAGCGGTGTGGCACAGGTCCCTGTTGCCCCGAAGAAAGTCTNGCCTAGGGTTCGTAGCTGTAAAGCTCTAGGCTTTAGCACACGGACACAGCAGCTGACGCAGACCCTCACTCTTTTTTAGCGGTGTGGCACAGGTCCCTGTTGCCCCGAAGAAAGTCTCTTGCCGGAACTCCGTCCAGGCTAGCCAATCTCCAGGGTGGGTTGGGTGGGCACTTCAAACTTGCCCCCCACTCGGGGGCTCTTTAGCACAATGGCCACGGACATAGCATGTCCGTCTTCGGCCATGTGAACCCCAATAGCTAGTAGGTACTAGCGGAAACACCTACGATGTTTCCTAGCCAACACCTTCGATGTTTTGACTAGCCGAAACACCTTCGATGTTTCACCGAGGAAGTATAGCGCTAGCATACACGGTCGTACCTCGTACCTCGGCACGAGTGCGTACACTAGCTAGCACTTNTAGCTCCTCGGCTAGCTCCATGAGGATTAGCGTCGACGGGAACTTGGTGGTCATAGCTTTCCTCAGTAGCGCCTCGTTCGACTGGTTGTCGGTGTAGCCCCGGATAGCTACTCGAGAGGCCTTCTTAGCGTTCCCCTCCGGGACCCAGAGTCTGACTCCAACCAGCGTGGCCAGGAGCTCTAGCGCGGCGATGACCTTGCCCGGATCGCCTTTAGCGAAAGCCCAGGGGGCCCACTCCGGGGTGACCTCTAGCGAGAACCAAGGGCCCTGGCAGCCGTCCACTAGCTCAAGGAAGCCACCCATCCAGGCCCGACGGTCATGGGCCTTAGCGTCCGTGAAGAAGCTCAGCGGCGCCGCGCACTCCAGTAGTGGCTCAGGCTTCTGTAGCCGCCCCCCGTTCTCCAGCCGCTCCGCTAGCCAGCCGCAGAGGACCCCGATCATGGTCGGTAGCGTGAGAGGGCCTGACTTCCCCTGAGCCGCATGTAGCTTACCCAGAAAGGGTCTCTCCCAGTCTAGCGCAATGGAGGCGAAACCGAGTCTCCCTAGCCCCTGGGCGAAGGACCTAGCTTCGGCCTTCCCAGACTGGGCTAGCCCACGGAGCCACTTGACCAACCAAGTAGCGCGCTTCAGCGAGAGGCCTAGCTTGTAGGAGGGGTACTCCGTCTCCATCCCTAGCCACTCCACTCTAAACCCCCCCCGCGTCTTAGCCCACTTGAAAGGGTAGCCAAGAGCAGCCAGGTAGAGATAGCTGAGCGGGATGCCTCTCCTCCCCTTAGCGCCACGACCCATAGATTCCAGGTGTCGGCGTAGAGCAACATGTCTAGCGGGAAACCAGGCCCCAGCAAATGGTACGTTAGCCTAAGGCCACAGGCAGCGATGCGCGTCCACCAGTAGCAAGAAGGTACCCACGAGGTTAACGCAAGCCGTCTGGCTAGCGGGATCCCCAGGGGTCTCCTCTTCAGCGTCCACCTGGCAGGCTGGGTAGCCGTGCTCCTTAGCGGCATGCTTGAAGCGGCAGTGGGCCTTAGCGATGTCCCCCACTACCGAGAAGGCCACCTCCCCGGCCTCCTCGTGCTCGCGTAGCAGGTGTTTCTTCTCCCTGGCACCGGGAGACCTTAGCTNACCCGGACCCCGTGCGTAGCGTCATGGATAATGCGCTTCTTATCCTTAGCCTCGTCCTCGACAATAACGGCCAAGGCGGCGATAGCGGTGTGGATGCCATAGTGGTCGAGGAAGTCCCCAGCGACATCTTAGCCATTAGCCCTCCTCGACGTCCTCTTCGAACTTGGCCTTAGCGAACTCCCGGTGCTCTTCGACCGAGCCGTAGTTGGGAACCCACGCTAGCGAGCTTTGCCACTTTAGCTGTTCCTCGAAGACGTGGGGAGTCCTCGGTAGCGGATCCAGGATGCCCACGGGTAGCCCATCCTCCGCCTGCCTGAGGAACTCACGGTCCGGATCACCAGCGGCCTCC
>BGNK01003412.1:0-69264 GCA_003297005.1 Symbiodinium sp. clade A Y106 | reverse complement strand
GCCCGCATCGCGAGCAGCTCAGACACAACCATGGTCACAGCTAGGGGGCCCTCAATAAAACACCGGCTCCTCAGGCTAAGCTCAATGATCCATGCACACACGGTACAGAGAAAGCTCGAACTGAAGCACAGGTCGCTTGCAACACAGGATCCCGATCTCCGGACATGCATTGCGTGCTCACTCTCTCTCAGAACAGTCTTTCACACCCAGAGTGCGATTTCCGGTTGAGCCCATTGCATGCGACAACACGTATTAAACGTTCCCACCTGCAGCAGAAGCCCATAATAATTAAGGCACAGCAAATTCAGCCCACACAGCAGCCTAGGCCTGCAGTCGAAACCATGACAACAAGCTGTATGATCCTGTGCTACGAGGCTTATNCCCACCTGCAGCAGAAGCCCATAATAATTAAGGCACAGCAAATTCAGCCCACACAGCAGCCTAGGCCTGCAGTCGAAACCATGACAACAAGCTGTATGATCCTGTGCTACGAGGCTTATATAATGTAGTTTGTACAGTAGCTACAGGCCATGGCAAAAGCGCATGTGTGCATATGGTGGAAAATCATGCCCCGCCCACTGCTGCAAGCTTCGCCTGCTTGACGATCTCGACAAAGGGGTTTTCGGTGGTGTCTTTCGGAACGAACTTCCTCTTCTTCAGCTCCCTTAAGCTCACACCAGCCAGCAACCTAGCCTTCTGAAGCGACGAGTTCCACATCTTACATGCCTCCTTATTGCCATACTGCGGAGCGTGTGTAGCAATATACATCAGTCGCTTCTCACCATAAAGATTCGGCACGTAAGCTTCGATCAAGTCCGGGTCCAGGTCCTCCGTCTCGGCCGCCGTTTTTTGGGAACCTGCCTTGCTCTTCAAGATTCTCAACCTCCTTGAACCCCGTTTTTTGGGAGCCTGGCTTGCTCTTCAGCTTCTTAGCCTTACTGTTAGCGCCTTTTTTGGGCTTCTTCACCTTGGGCTCATGATCCTCAGGCGGCTCGTCATGAACACCATCAGCATCCTCAGCAGCGAAGGCCCCTGCGTACTGGCTGTTCAAGGGGAAGCCTTTGGAAGGTTCAGGCAGCCATGTTGCAAGGTCAGCGAAAGCCTGAGATGCAATCGATCGCTGTCTAAATGTCTAGCAGTCTAGGTATTCTCGGATCACGTATGAACCATGCACTGTATAATGGCAGCTGAGAAACCCGGGAAGGCAGGATCTTTTCGGGCTTATTGACGGCGGGGATATCAGCAGGCTTCGAATCGGTTTTCGCAGCAAAGTCAAACAAGCTTGCCGTAGTCGTGACACTGGACCCGACATGACCCGGAGACTCCTTGCTCAGCAAACGAAGACCCTGAAGCTGCGAAGCCAAGCGACTGACCTCAGAATCACGGACCGACAGGCAGCTGGACAGCGTACCCGACGTGGAGGAGCCGCTACTGGACCCCGAAGCCAAAGACAAGCTTTCAAAGGAAAGCATCCGAAGCCCCGGTGCAGCTGGAGTAGGCACACCATCATTCGATTCGTCATCGTCATAATCTTTGTCACCCTTGTCCTTGCACACCTTAGGTTTAGATGCAGTACATGTTGCGATGCAATCGCACCAGATCATGCACTCAATGAGAATCATGTGGATTGATAAAAGACAAGTGACCAAGCTAGCTATTCCCAACCCAGCGATTCGCTTTCTCAAAGGGTTCAGCTTGCGATCCTTGGAAGTCCTGGCCCTCTTGCAAATCCGCCGGGTGCGGCCAACCTGAGCTGGCACACGACACTTCACTAGTCACTAAAGTCTTTCCTGAAATCACATGCACTGAACGAATGGCACGATATCAATAAGCAAAGCCACTAGCCTCTTCAAGGCATTGCCATGCTTCAAAGCCCAGGTTTGGGTACACTCAGCATCTGCACATAGCCCAGCCGGAAACAAATGATTATTGCTGTAGAACCGAAGGATCGCATCCCGAAGCATATAGGCACTCAATCGGCTCGCCCCATTCGTAGCCTTCATCACTGCAAAGACTGCCTCAGAGGGGTTATATCCCAAACGTCTAAATGTTTAGAATTGAAATGGACTTGTATGCACACATTCTATGCACTCCAAGTACATCCTGATTGCACCGCACATCTTTCAAGCTCGGCTTGCCTGAGTGGTCGCAAAGGAAGCCAAGCCCCACCTGCCGGGTCTATGGTATGTGCAGGTGAGAGGGTGTGTCTCATGCAAGCTAGCAGCTCTACTTACTTAAGCTCAGTGTATGTGTATATATGTGTACGTGCGTGTACGTGTGTATATGCATGCATGAGCGAATGTTTGAATCGCTGGAGGAATCGATGCATGTTTGTATGTTTGTATGTGTGTGTGTGGATGTATGTATGTATGTACGTAGGTAGGTAGGGGTAGGTAGGTAGGTATGTATGTATGCATATGTATGTGTGTCGTACCATTAACTCCGAAGTATAACTATTACATAAGGACCAGAAGCGTGATAATAGTAATTTAGCCTTCATTTTGGAGCTCACGGTTCTAGGGCCCTCGATGGCGCTTTCGGGGGATACCGGGGTTCAGGCTCACCGTTGGGCCGTACAGTGTCGGGTTATTAGCCGTTGTCGGGTATATTGGCGCCGCTACTCAACCTGAACCCCTCAGCCTCCTGGGCCCCGGAGCCCAAAATCAACCCAAACTCAAGATTATGGACTAGTCAATGTACATGTGGATGCAGGATCGGGCGAACCTCCTTGAGACGTGGCTCCATGGCGAAGGCGGCCGCCACAGCTTCCACCATTTTTGTCGAGGTCATCTTAAGAAGCTTAAGCAGCAGTGCGGGTGAGTCGGGCTTCAAAGTACCTCTAGTCCTCCAGTAAATGGTTCTAGGCGTTTGCTAAATGCTACATAGAACCCTACACAGCACAAACCCTGGGCCCGGCTGCACAATTCCCAATCTGGATCGATGGCTACATGCAGTGCATCGTACTCGCAGAACTGAGCAGCAGAAAGCGTGGGGCTGGGAAGCACCTTCCGGCAAAGATGTAGCGAGGTCTGTGAGGGTCGCCATCAGTACGTACCTGTCGCGATAGAGCCCACGTCTTTGATTCCCAAATGGCATGTCGTATGATCTCAGAGCCTAATCGTTGCATATTTGCGGGAATATTATGTTCTGTCGGGTTTGGGCCTGCACACAGGGGAGCCTAGGTACATAAACCTGTTGAGATAGGGCGTACCGAGATAGAGTATATTGGAAATTAAAGTCCAATGCAAGATCCAAACTTGCGTATGGTTGTCGGATGTAAATGATAGGAAGATTTTGGGTGTTGGAGGCTTCAGGTTTATTAGCTCGAGGCTAGATTCATCTTTGGGATGTATGTTGTATAACCCCCGAGCCCGAAAATTCCAATCCTTAAGCTCCATGGCAATGCCCTGCATGTAGCCGCCGACACCCCCCCCCCCCCAAGAATACCCCCAAACCAAAAGCCCAACAACATTGAGCAATTATTCATCGCCCACATCCCCCGCGCCTCAATCACACACACNCCCCCCCCCCCCCCCAAGTATAGCCCCAAGTCCAAGGCCCTAAAACATTGAGAGATTATCCTAAGCCTGCACACCCTGAGCTTCAATTCAACACAAACCCGGTACTTACTAGCTAATTGCCCCATTGGGGCACTTCCACTGCAACTGCAGGCTCACCGGCCATTCGATCACCGTCGAGCTCGACAGCGCACAGTATGTCTACGTTAAGGTTTTTGTTCTACGTTAGGGTTCGGGGTTTAGGGTTAACGTAGGGTTTTTCTTAATTATGGGGGTACGGTAACCTGAGGTAGCGACGACATAAATCTTATGTTTGTAAGAACCTGATCGATGCAGCACTGGATGGGTTGCAAGTTCGTACATATATGCACATAGCTAGGTGTGCATGCATGTATCCATAAATCCACACATGTCACATATATACATGCATATACATATACGAACATACAAAAATATATATATATATATATATACATGGGATGAATGTACCATGAGTGTGTGCATCAAAAATATTTTAAGTTCCCCATACGTACATAGAGAGCAAGAGAGCTTCAAAAGCGCATGCTGCATGGTGAATACCTATCATAGAGCACATATGTCTGACGTGGTGATTTGCCTGAAGAGGCAGGATCGCTGAGCCTCCTGTGGCCTTGCGGTCGGACGATCGCACAATCAAATACAAAAACCGACAGCCACCCTTTGGATCATGATCCCAATCGATTATGCAATCGGTCGCATGCAATTTTACGTGGCCGACTGTTCGACCCTCTTTATATGACTGGGGCCAACATCTGTTCATGCAGTCGGTGCTGCATCGCGAATGCATTGTTGCCCCCGGGGGCAACCCACGGCCGTGGGATATGTATTGATTGTAGAGCTTTCTTGTATATATCGTATAATATATATATATATATATATACATATACATATACATATATATATATATATTCCAATTGACCAAAGCCTGAATCGAATGCCCTTATACATATGATGGCATTAAATTCTCAAGGCTTTGGACATATCTTTCTTAATTTTTCATCAGACGATCGAGCCGAAATTCCGAAGTCTGCTTAGTCTTTCTCTGAGATTTGAGCCAAAATCTTACCGAGTCGAACCGAAACCAGAGCATTTGAGCCAAAATAGACTATAGAGTGTTTGCGAACCGACCATCCGTTTGGTAGGTAATACCCTTAATTAAGGGTGTGAAACGTGGACCACATAGCTAAGATGTGAAAAAACAGATTTGCACAGAAACAACCCCCCCAAACACACAGTGAAACTTCACAGATCCTTTTTTCACGCACTGGACACTGCACAGCCTGTGCATTTTGTGAATTCCGAGCCCCCCGTGAATTCACACGCCCCGGCGTGAATTCACACTGGCTTCGTGGCCATATGTTTGTTCACGGCCAATGTTGCGACCTACGGCCACCTAAATAAAGGCCAAACGGACACCCAGGTCTTAGAACATCCAGCCCAATCGGAATTCGCATAGACATTCACATCCAACGAACAGTTGCCATCAGACAACTGGTAAGATGGACGCAGTCTCAAGACACACATTTTGGTACCAACCAGATACCGCAACAAATGCTTAAGCTTGGCGACACTCTGCATTGTCGGGGTAGTCACATCCCGACTCAGTTCTTTCGTCGCATAAGCAATGTCACCTCTGATCAGCGCCAACCAAAGCCGTTTTCCAACTGCAGTCCTGTACACCGAGTGTTCTTCAGGACTCAACGGTGTGTCCGAAACAGTCTTGACAATCGTCGCAGAACCAGTCGTCGCAACTTGCTTGGCATTCTTCATTCCATACAGATCCAGGATCGAATCAATGTATGTTTGTGACATGCACACATCAATCGAATCACCATTGTGTCGCAATCTTCTGCCAAGAAAGGTGTGCTCAGTCCCTGGCACAAGCTGACCAGTCTCTTTGAGCAAAACCTCTTCTGACAGTCTGGACATGAAATCCTTCCGCATTTCATCAGTCCCTACGACCAACAGATCATCGACATATGCAAGCACATACAATTTCCCAGATTCGTGACAGTAGAGATTCGGATCACTCTTGCATCTCCTGAATCCCAGTTTCGANTCGACATATGCAAGCACATACAATTTCCCAGATTCGTGACAGTAGAGATTCGGATCACTCTTGCATCTCCTGAATCCCAGTTTCGAGGTCATTACCTCAGCAAAGTGCTCTTGCCACAGCTTTGGGGCCTGTCTCAATCCGCACATAGCCTTCTTCAATCTCCAGAGACAGTCGCCATTCGGGTAAAACTCCTTTGGTGGCCAACCGTACACTTCGCCAGACATTGCTGCATGCAAGAAGGCAGTGCTCACATCTCCCAGGGTTATTCCCCAGTTTCGAGACATTGCCATGCACAACAGCAATCTCATTGTCACCAGTGAAGGAGTCGAGGCAAACAGGTTGTCTTCTTCATTCTTCTCAACACTCTGGAAACAACCTCTCACAACAACTCTGCACCTCAGGTCAGTCTCATTCTTCCAGACTTTGACCATCTGCAATCCAGGGCCTCATTGACCTGTTCATCGGTACAGTCCTTGACGAGCACTTCATCGTACACGTCAAAGTCCTTCATTGAGTTCATCTCTTTCATCATTCCTTTCTTCTCAGNGCAATCCAGGGCCTCATTGACCTGTTCATCGGTACAGTCCTTGACGAGCACTTCATCGTACACGTCAAAGTCCTTCATTGAGTTCATCTCTTTCATCATTCCTTTCTTCTCAGCCTCAGAAGGGAACTCGCTTTCCCAGAGCAGTGGCTCTGCAAGCCTCGGTTCCTGCTCAATTTCTCCTTCTTCGGCATTAACCTCGACATCAATCTTGGTGCCATCTTTTCCAACGACCTCTTCAACTCCAACAATCGACGCAAGCCATTTGATCACTCCAGCAATGATAATGACATGATGCACTGCTGAGATCCTCATTTGCTTATTCACAGGCTCAGTCGCAGGAGCATCTGGATCAATCCTCGCTTTCTTTGGCGCATTCTCTCCAAGATCTGGAGGTTCATGAACAGTCTCTGCAGGCGCACGGTCAGAGCCGTCATTCTGTAAGAGATCTTCAACAGTCAGACTCTCACTCTGTCCTGGGGCCAAGTCTTCAAGCTGCTCATTCTCCTCTTCTTCTTCGACGCGTGACAATCCTGGAGGAGGCTTCACTCTGCCTTTCACTCCAAGATCAGGAGGCATTACAAATGCAGTCGAATCAACTCCATCACCTCTGGGCTGCCATGGCACTGATAACATTTTGCTGACTTCAACCGCATTCCATTGCTGAGAAGGCGGTTTCCTCTTGACAGTGCGGACCTTGAAGACTCCATTCGCATTCCCGAGGATGACTTCATCTGCTCAGTGTCCTTTCCTAGGTACACGCCGGAGAACCATTGTGATCCTCCTTTAGGAATCTTCACTTTATTGCTGATAGGCAGTTTTGCATCAATCCATTCACCAAATAGGCACAGTGATCCATTGTACTCACGAGACCACCTCCGGCTGTAGGCAGTCTTTCCGTCAGATCCAATCAGGTATCGGTTGATCAGCCATTGTGCCTGTTTCACGCACCAAGTGAACATTGGAGATTCCGATGTCAACTTCAAGCCAGTCGTCTCTTGCAATTGCGAGACAGTGTCCTCACTTGACCATACTGAGGTCCTTTGCACATTTCCAACGCTTCCCTGACTCTGGGCGTGTCCAGTCGGCGCTGCTCGCAACGACAATCCTCCAATCGTCTTGCAAAGGTCCTTGGCGATCACCTTCAGTGAATTCTCCTTGTCGTATTGAACAATCCCAAACGTCCTACAAATCTCGAACACAAATCGACGCAGTTCGGCTACAGCATATTTCTCAACGCTGCCTTTCGAAGGCAACACAATCGCCATTGCATAGCCAGTCTGCACGTCGGTCGCATTCAAGACCGTTCGTTTCGGAAGATCATTCTCTGTAGACTGTAGACAGAAAGGAGAAATCAATCTGGATCACTGGTTGCCGGTCATTCTTCTGCACGGCATGACTCTGTCTTCCCTTCGACTTGACACAGTGCTCACACCAGTCACGGTAGGGGAGATGAGTCAATTCAGTTCACCTGGAATCTTCAACATTTTTGGCTTCAAGGCACTCTTGTCATCAGTCTGCTGCTCGGGATTCTTGTCAGCAGTCGGCCGATCAAGCGGAACAAACAATGTATATCCAATCCACTTGTGACCAGTGGGACCCCTTGGGTCCTCGCATTTCTTGAGAGTGCCATCAGGCATCTCAATGTCAGCCCATTCAACCCATTCGTTTTGATGGCCAGTGTCAATCTTCGACGGATCACTCGAATCGAAGAACATTGTATATCGATCACCCCACAAGCCATCACTCAACAATCCATCGACAGGAGAAGGAGCATCATCTGGATGGAAATAACAGTCTCTCCATTCATGATGCAGTCGTATCCAATACCGAGGAAGCAGTATCCACCGGTCAGCAGTCCGGGGTGCTGCAGTCTCTGGGTCCTCGAGATTGAACACTTGTAGCAACAACTCCTTCATTCTGCTGCCATGTTGTGGCAGTGACCGAAGGGCATTCTCCAACTCATGTTCCTCAACATTCCGACTTATTCTCATTTGGCGATCAAGCACTTCAGGCTCCACATTGACCTTTTCAGCAACCTCCATTGGGTTATCGGCCTCGCGGAATTCGACAATCTCATCATTCACAACTTTGGACTTATCACGTCCGATCATTGGATCATGCGGACGCGGTGCAGTCTTCTGCACGTGTCTCAGTTGTGGTTTGTGTTTCCATGCGAATTCCACTCGTCCTCGCCATTCCTTGGGGTCTTTCGACCTCGTCCGGCTCAATTCCAGGAAATTCTCATCCCTGACAGTAACAGTCGAGCCGTCCTTGTATTGCTTGACCGTCACTCGGACTCGTTCGCCTGTCAATCTTGACCATTTGCCAGTGATGGGCACCGGCGACTTGTTCGCCAGTTTGATCCTTGGATCCAACATTTCATTGCGCCACACTCGAACATGCCTGATCACTTTCAAATTCGACTCATTCACTTCCCACATGTCCCAGCGATAGCCTTCCTTGGCTTTCACTTCTTGAGCTGCTGCAATCGGCGCTCCAATCTGGAACAAGTGGTCAATCGAACCATCATTCATGTCCGTCACTCCACGCAACTCAACAGATCCAAGCTCATTCTCAATCCCATCCATCACTTCTGGAAGACAGCTCGCTGCCATTCTCGCCGCATCTGCCACGGCATATGGTATNTCCGTCACTCCACGCAACTCAACAGATCCAAGCTCATTCTCAATCCCATCCATCACTTCTGGAAGACAGCTCGCTGCCATTCTCGCCGCATCTGCCACGGCATATGGTATGACAGTCGGACACAAGTAAATCAGTGTTCCTTGACGCACAATCGGAACACGGTTTCCGACCGGATCAATCAAGGCAAGATAACCCTTGGCCATTACTGTCCAAAAGTCCTGTAGCAACAGTCGGGCGACACTCACCAGTGGGAACGGTATCCCAGTGCACACGTAAAACTGCACACTCAGCGAGTGGCCATTGCCACAGTCAAGCTGCACAATCTTACGACCTTGCACATCCAGTGCCTTTCCAGACAAACTCCGCAGTGAGGGGGCACTTGCATTCAACGGCAAAACAGGGTAGTCCGGAGCAAACCATTCCGGACAACAGGTCGCACAAGCTCCACTGTCGAACAGTATCCACGACTTGTCCACCAGTCCTGCTTGCAAGTGAAACTCGACCAGTCTGTCGTCACAACCCAGTTGATCATTCTCAGGTACATTCCGGCTGNTCCACTGTCGAACAGTATCCACGACTTGTCCACCAGTCCTGCTTGCAAGTGAAACTCGACCAGTCTGTCGTCACAACCCAGTTGATCATTCTCAGGTACATTCCGGCTGGGCACCGGAGCTGGATGGTCTCACTCTTGATGGGATCCTGCGGGACATTCGCAGTGCTTTGCGAACCTGGCGATGCACTCGCATTCGGCTGCTCAGCACTCCACCAGTTTGAGAACCCCAAGACCAGCCATCGGACCAGTAACTCCAGTCATCTTCGGACCAAGACCAGTCACTAGACCAATCATCAAGAGAACCAATCCAATCCTGACTCCAGTCATAGTCATCCCATGACGACCATTCATCACCATACCATTCAACATCTTGACTCCATTCCTCTTGATTTCCTTCCTGTTGTCCTTCTTCCTCAGTCAAAGATGACATTCTTCCTTTACCTTTAGGGCATTCCTTGCTCCAGTGATTCGGGTCACCGCATATGAAACCTCCTTGTCCTTTTCCTCTTCCTTTCATTCCTTTTCCTTTCTTTCCTTTGAAACCTTTGCTCTTTCCTTTTCCTTTTCCTTTGAACATTCCTTTGCCCTTGAATCCTTTTCCTTTTCCTTTGTACATTCCTCCTTTTCCTTTCCTTTTCCATATCCTTTCCTTCCTTTCAATGCTCCAATATCCATGTCGACTGGACCGTCATTCCTGCTTGGCACTACCAGGTGTCTGCTCTTGGTATAACTATACACAATCTCCAGTGCTTCAGTGAATGTCGTGATGTTCCTGACATTCAACCTCAGGTGCTGCTGCAATGGACCAATAGTCTTCTGCATTATCAACGTGATCAACGGATCATTGTCCAACGGCACTCCAGTAGTCTTCTCATGCCTGCTCTTGAGGATAATAAAGTCACTCAGATCACTCTCCAAGTGGTCTTGTCGCAATCGAAAGGCAATGATCTCATTCAAGGGATTGGTCGCACGAGCTGTCGTAGGCAGTGAAAATTGGTTGTACAGTCGACGCCAAATCTCAAAGCCATTTTCTGTGTCTTCATTCCTTACAATCGCTCTCGCAGCTCCATCAGTGATCTGTGCCAACATGTATGCCAGTTGCTTAGCAAACAGTGACAGTTGATTATTGTGTGAGCTGGTTTGCTGCACATCGTAGGCTTCACATAAGCTATCCGTGACCACCTTTTGTGCATTCACCTCACTCTCATCCATCAGCGTTTTGGCCAGTGGCTTGTGCAATCCTACATATCGCTTCAGCTGCCACGACCAGTCTTCCCATTTGTCCAATTCACCGTGGTAGGTGGGAGGAGGGAACAGTTTAATCTCTCCGTCAATCCCTCTCACTCCGAAATCCATTCTTTCTCACTTCTTCCCTGGTTCCAGAGCCGAAGCTCCGCTACCATGCAAATTCCACAGAGATCAATCCCTTTCCCCAGTCACACAACACTCAAGCTTCCTTTGTGCATCAAGCAGTCGTCCAGTCTTGAGCCAATGCCATTCGGCATCGTTGCATTCACAAATGCATCGTGAACATTAGGGTCACATTGGGATAGTGTCATTTAACAGGGGGAGCGAGAGAGAGAGAGAGAGCGAGCGAGCGAGCGAGCGAGCGAGCGAGCGAGGGGGAAAGAGAGAGACAGACAGAGAGACAGTGTGGAATCTGGTCCTCCAGTCTTTGGGTTTCCAACTCCATCTTGCGACCAGCGCTGTTGCAGAAGCGAGCTCAAGCCAAAGCCACGAGTCAGTACCAGTACCATGACAACACCTCCATGCATGCACAATTCCACAGGTTACTGCTTCACATCTTGTCCCAAGCCAACAAATAGTCAGCGTCCAGAGTGCCATCTTACACCTTTGGCGTATTGCGACTCAGAGACGTTCGAGACCTGTGAAATCTTCGTAAGTCGAGCAATGTTGGGCTAGGGTTTCCCTCAACCCAGTTTCGCGCGTAGATCGTTAACTCAAAGAGGGTGCGTCGTGCCTATGCAGCCCAGAAAGTTAAGATAGGGATCCCGATTTCGGATGCCCTCCAAAAATTGTATTGTGCTGCACAACTAGCAGTACTAGCTGAGATCTTGATATTCCTGTACAGACATGCTGCCACGTGATGGTTCCCCGGCGAGCGACTGTTTGGGCGCCTCCTTCGGTGAAGGGAATGCCCAACGCCCCTGTTCTGCATCGTCTGCAGGATCAAGGATGCGAACACTCCGGTAGCTTCTCGATCTCGGACTCTTTGGGGCCGCCAAGGCGCTTCCACCATTCCCGGTCCCACTGGGTCGGAATGAGTTCTTGGAGCCATGCCTACTGCTGCTGCTAGGGGCAGCCTTTAGCAAATTCGAAGAACCGGTGCTCAAAGTTGGCCGCAAAGACATCGGAGTGCCAGTCGTGTCCGCGACGAACATTTCGACGGTCGTGATGTGATCCGAGCTGCCACTCTCTTTGGGCCGATTGGAGGTTTTGGAGCCCTGTCTACTCCCGCTGTTTATGGCGACGACGGGAGTAACGTTGGAGCTGCCATCTGTGTCAGCCCTAGCAACTCCTCTGGTGGAGTCTTTTGAGCTATTCCTGGTACTCTTCCGAGCAGCAATGTTCACAACAGTGCTCGTGTGGCAATCACCATCAGGTCGGACAGAGCTCTTGGACCCATGCCTGCCCGTGTTTCGAGCGCCAACTGTCACCACATTGCTCTCTCTAGCAATGTCGGCACGTGCAGAGTCCTTGCCCGCAAGCCGGCAGCAGTAGCAGATAAGGCAACAGCAGGGGATCAGCACAACGAGTGAGGCTAGAAAGGCATCGACGATCAAAATAGATACCGAGTGCATAAAGGATGTCATGTTCCACTCCACGTCACAAGCATCCTCGGTTGTAGAGGCTTTCTGTTTTGTGCTTAGGCCCTCTGGGCATGGAGTGCACTTGGGGCATTCCTTCGTCTCCTGCCCCGAAAGCTGGGTACAAGCCATCTCGGCACGGCGGTACCGCCCGAGCGGACATTCATGACACGACTCCATTGGGAACATTAGCCAATACTGTTCGAGGTATTCGCCGCCGTCTACATTGCACTCGACGCCGTGTGAACCCGGCAGAAACAGCAGTGCAAGGACGCATCCTCGCAGCATAGTCAACACCGCGTTGGGTCCATCTCTACTCGCAACTTGCCTGACAGATGACACCTTGTGCATGCACAGCTGCGCAGATGGAAACAAGGGTGCGGTGGGCTTTCTTGCAACTGGCTCGGAGTTGTTCGGGACATCGGAAGATGACTAGACGCTCAAAAATTAACATTGACGCTTTGATTGGAATGAGCTGTATAATACCGACACTACGCAAACGACTTGCATGATCTTTGTTCGTCAACCTGTGGGCGCTGTTGGGTGGTATGTGGGGCGCATGTTGGCAGTACTGCAGGCTAATGCAGGAAGCAAGGAACTTGGCACACCGCAGCATCCTGGACTAGGGCATGCATTGCTTGGCTCTTTGCTTGCACATGCGCAGGTGCAGTCGTTGCATTGAATGCAGCCTTTCAATCTGCATCTTTCAGGAGCTTAGAGCACCTGGTAGTTGAACGCACTGCCCTGGTTCTTTCGCAGGCTGCCGGCTTCGCCAGCATTCTGCAGTGAGACATTCTAGGTCACATGACCCTCACAACCGCAACCTCTCGGATTGCTGCACTATGTACGAAAAGCTAACAATTTATTGCACATCTCCCACCACTGGAATCTACGCTCATTATTTGAAGCCCGTTGTCACGCCGCACGAGGCATTGACCGGGCAAGCAGACTGGCAAATCTGAGATGGGCTCCACTGTCGAGAGCACTCCCTTGCTGAGCCTTGCTTCAAGGATCTCTTCCTCTGCCACCTGCTGATCCAAGGGCACGTAGGCGACCGGAGAGCTCATGTGCCCCGTTTGCCTCCGATGGATTTCAGCTAGCAGGCCGTCGAAACGAGCGCAGCCTGACTCGAAGCCGCCTACCCGAGGTTGTCCTGTAGCATTCGTCCAGATCGGGGCACGGAAGTGCGTGCCAAGGCGTAGAATAGGACAATATGTCTCCGCCGCAAAGATACGGGAGCAAAGCCGGGCCCCTGTAGCTCCGTCAGTGCGCATCTCGGCAGCGAGATTGGCTGGAGTCAGGTGGAAACTGCCTGGGACCAGACGACCATGGGTGCCGCTGTCCTTCCAGTTCCACATTACATCCCCAAGCCTACCGGGAACTTCAGTGCCTGACTGCAGGGGAGGAGGCAGCTCAGTCTCGTAAGTGTCAGGAACGATCCTGCTCACAGCAAAATCGAAGCGCATGCCAGCCACCTCCACCTGAGCCGTACTGTTGAAGGCGCTGATGTCCTCTGGCGTTCCAAAGCTCAGAGGCAAGCATAGCTCTACAGAGTTCTCGATCGTCTGGGAGCTCTGCACCTGCACGCAATCCCCGATAATCTGCCCAAAAACTTCACCCTGAGCATTCGCAACAATATTCCTGCAGTCGAAGCTGGCCAGGTTGAAGGCGTCACCATTTTGAGAACCATCGTCCGAGTTGTTCTCAAGGTACTCGCCAGTTAGAACCTCGGAGTTCGACTCAGAGATCATCCAAAGCGCTTCAACGGAGAGCAGGAGAGGGGCAGCTCATTTCAAGTTGAAAGCTAAGGCAGGGACAAAAAGGGACGCGGGAGGCAGTTCCGAGGCGGCATCTGCGGCCTGAGCCGCGGCTTCCTGAGCTCGGAGCCGCTCTTGGCGCCGGGTCTCTTCCTGGGTTGCTCAGGAACTTAACTTACAAGTACTATTCGACCCCTTTTTTGGGTGGCAACGTACATTGAGTTCCTTAACAAAACCCAGCTTCCGTGGCCGCCAGCTTTTCGGCCAGTGCGGCCGCCTCTTCTGCTTCCGCCTCTTCGTCGATGTCCAACCTGAGCATCTCGTTGATGATCCACGCAGGATAGCCACCACGTATGCCGCCCGCATCGATGGTCTCCATGCTCGCAGGAGACAGGGTGGTGGTAGTGTCTTGGACAATCAAATAATCGAGCAGATAGTTCCGAACCAGTCCAGACCTGCCAGGCAATGCGATCTGCGACGCTGCAGCTCCAAGCATATACTCAAAGGGCATTAGGCTGATATCGTAGGTCACTGCTGGCCCACTTGTTTCACCGAATCGTGATGCACTATACTCATGCCAGGAAAGCTGCACGTCTCCGACGGATCCAGAACTTATGAGACCGGATGTTGCTAGAATCTGTCCGAGCTGAAAGGTGCCGGAAGGTAGCTGCATGCTAGGAGGTGCAGCGAGCTTGTCCTCGAGAAGCTCTGCCCTTTGCACTGAAGCATCCATTACGTCGGCCTCATCCCCACAAGCAGCTGCGAAAAGCTGCAATGAGGTCATGAGGGGCTCCACCATGCTAACGGCCGCATTGAGGCGTTGTCTCCCAAGCCGCTCCTCCAATGCATTCTCGAATAGCCGGCGCAGTAGGTCAATATCCACAACTTCAACCCAGCGGTTGATGCTGCCCCAGCGGCGGCTGTACCAACCTCTTTGTGGCGAGAGTAAATCACCCCGCTTCCACACACCTGCCGTCCATGAGAAAATCTCAACCCACTGTCCACCGCATTCGGAACACTCAGCCTCCTTTGCTTGTGCAAGGTCCGGGTCGGCTTCTGCATTGACTGCATTGTTGGTGAAAAGTTCACATCGGTCGCCTTGCTGCAGCAGGCAACAAGCTTTCCAACGGGCGCATCCTTGTGGGGTCACGGATCGCTCAATCCAAACGGCTTCAAAAGGTGGCGCCAACGGATTCAGCGCCTCACATTCGGAG
This sequence comes from Symbiodinium sp. clade A Y106, assembly GCA_003297005.1. NCBI lineage: Eukaryota > Dinophyceae > Suessiales > Symbiodiniaceae > Symbiodinium > Symbiodinium sp. clade A. The sequence continues at coordinate 54,103 of BGNK01003412.1, read as the reverse complement.
CGGTTCAGCTTTCCGGCATCACGCAGCCGAGCACGCAGTAGGTCCGTGTTGGTCGTCTCCGATGCGAGCCGGGCCTCTTGCAATGATGCGGCCCATGCAGCAGCGTCTTCAAGCTCTGTGCCCACTCCATCAGAAGTCAGATTGGACAGATCCATCAAGCCATGGCGGCGTCGGACTTCCATGCCAAAGGCAGGGTCCAAGCGGAAGAAGCACAATCCATCTGGGAATGTGCCAGCTCCTCCAATCGAACAGCCCTGCTGCAAGAGGTTGTCGTCAAGCGGAGTAATCACACATGTCCCCGGACTGGCCAGGTTCAGGCCAATATCTGTATCGCTGCAGTGTCCGGACATCTGGCATCGACCTTCCGTTTGGCAGGGCCGGACTCCCTGGTAGCATCCCATCAAAGTCGCCAGCGGATCTTGCTCGCAGCTTTGCTCGTCGAAGTTCTCACAGCGCTTCACCGAGAATCCGGGACCCATGCAGTAGATCGTGGGCCGATGCCTGAGAGCACAGACTCGCTGAAACCGCCTCACCCCCATTCTTTCGTCGAAGAGATCTCCCTGAACAACAATACCGCCCAAGTTGGTGCAGCTCGAAGTGTCAGTTGACACACAGAGGCCGTTGTCTTGAGTGGCAAGTGCTGGAGATGCACAGAACGTGCATGATGCCGTGCAGCCATAAGTCAGACGGCAAGTTAGCTCGTCCAGAATCATATCGTCTACATCACAGCGAGACACACGACAGCTTTCACGTTCGTGAAGGATTGCAGGGCGCCATTCTGTTCCTTGGCTGAACTTCGTGAGATCGTCCTCAGGACCTTTGCATGACAGGGTAGCCAACCAAGCCGTCCAGTTCTGGACTCGGTTGTCAAACTCGCCCTTGAGGACGAGCTGAACATTGTGTTTGGCAAGCAAACCTCGCAGCACGGTACTGAAATCGCCTGCGGTGTTGAACCTCTGTGGGTTCACGACGAGATCAAGCGCAGACGCTGCATCACCATCCTCAAAGAGAGCGCTCCAGAAGCTTTGCGGCCATCCGAGAGCCTGAAGCGTGGGCCTCTCGAAAACGTCAGTTTCTGTGGTCCTCGTGGGAAGCAAAGGTGGAGGAAAGACCTCGCGGTTTGCACCACCATACATCTCACGTGGATCTGGCATCCTATAATAGCATACACCGAGACCACGATTACCAAAGAAGTCCACACGTATAGATGCACCCTCGCGGAAAAGCTGCCTCGTCAAGAGGGTCGGATCCATCTTTTGATTTCGATCCAGAACTGCCAGCCGCCTTGAAAAGTTGAAATGGCTGGCAAGGCGCCGCAAGGCAGTGGAGTTCATCTTCTTTGATAGAAGTTTTACAAAGGACGCATTTCCAGACGGTGTCCTCTCAAGACGTCGCCCGGGCCCAATCGGGGCTAGAGACATTTCAAAGTCTTCCAGGTAAGGAAGCGTGCCCGTGTCGTAAGCTCGCTGGAGGCAAAGCCCAAAGATGCGCTCGTCGTCGGCCATGTTTGACGCGGTTGCCGGATCATACATAGTCGCCTGCAGCTTGCGGCCGCAGATGTTGCTGTGTAGCTGACACAGGTGAATGCCGCGCTGAAACCACGGAGGAGGCTGCCACTGTGCTCGCCCCGGCCATACGGCCATGCAAGTTGCTTCATCGTTCACTAAATTGTTGATGACCTCCGGGACCACCAGGCCCTGCCCACCACCGCAGATGCAACAGGCCGTGTGGGCATCCACGCCACTGGTGCCAAGCTTGAAAGGTCCCCAAGTCAAGTCCCAGCCAGGGCCATACCCAGTCCGATTGCACCACTTGAAGGTTTCGTACGTTGTGCAGCCATGCCCATCGGAGTCGGCCCAGTCGAAGGGACTGTCGCTGCAGTCCACTCCACCACCACAGTCGCAACAAACATCAGTCGAAGCCAGGCCACTGGAGGAAAAGTCTGCGAATGTACGCGGGGGATTGTACACCCAATTGGTGCCATAGAGGCCTTGCTGGGTGCAGAGACTGTCTATCACATAGCTTGGGCAGTTTCGGCCCACGCTGTCCACCCATCCATGCACCATGTCAGAGCAGCCTGATACCTCAGTGGTTGTACAGTCAAAGCCGCCTTCAGCCTTGGCTTTCGCATTGCAGAAATCATTGCAGCAGGCCACGCAGTACTCGCAAATGTCGCGGATGCGGGCAGAACTGCCTTGTGTGCAATTTGGAGCGACGATCCCGGCAAAGCGCTTCATCGAGTTGCTCATCGTGGCATCCAGCGCTCCAGGCACAACTTCGGCCGGAAGGCGGCCGTATGCGGGAAGCACGTCGAAAGCCTGACAATTCTCGCTACAGTCACAGTTGCAGAAGTCGCAGGTCTTTGGGCGGCAAGTCTGCCAAAAAATGAACCGATCTTTGCCCACTAGTCTCTGAAGATTGCACCCGGTACCAAAGTAGGATTCATCCACTTCACACCAGCGACTGTTGGACGACACGTCGAAGTAGCAATCGTTTATGCTCTGTTCCGACGGGGCCCCTGGATACTGGTACCTCACACTCCACTCCTCCTTGCAAGGGCATTCAATCAAACCCTCCGTGGGGCAGACGTTGTCAATGCTATCCTGCAGGCGCGTGCACGCATCGAGCCGGCCGCAGCCACCGCCCCTATGTGTTGGACATGGGTCACAAAGCCCCGGGGGAGGGTTCCCTCCATAGGCCAGTGCACATGTCTCGCAGCTGAAGCAGTAGAAACCAACAGGGCATTGGTGGTGAGCTGCACAGCCCTCCTCGACGGGATGACAACCTGTTCCAGAGCTGCTTCGCAGCCAGGCCCATGGAACCTGACGGTAATAGGTATCACCATCTTCCCAGTCTACCCGGGCCAAATCGCTGCCTAGATCCTCTGCCAACACCGCCGAGTAAAGCTGGAGATTGGGTGCCCAAATTGCAGACAGCCTCTGTCCGATGCTGCAGGACGTTGTATTTGCCAATGCGCAGAATTCACAAGCACCTGCTGTGAGGTTTGTCGGCATAAAACAGCATGTGAACTCGGTCTTTGCTCTACAGGCAATGGTGGAATCTGCTGTCAGCGGCAAAGGGCCCATATCGCAACCTGTGAATCTTGGAGGCTCCGCAGTGGAAAAAACCTCATCTTCCCTCCTCTGGCCCTCGGTGCGTCGAAGCTCGGCCTCGTTCTCGCGGCTCTCGCGGCTCACCCTGTACAGCAAGGCCGCCCTTTCGGAGGCCAGGGAACGGGGCGGGTAGGCCTGCTCCAGCTCTTGCCACAAGCGGATGGAGCAGTATCGGGGCCGGCGGTCACTGGGCAACTCAAGACGCAGCGCACCAGCCCAATTCTCGTCGATGCTTTCTGCACCTGGAGGTGGGCTGTAATGGACCATTGTATCGCCCGGCTTCTGGTAGCAGTCTTGATCAGTTTCGTTGGGCCACAACTCGTGGAAACAAACACTTCGGTCTATTGAAGGATTCGGCCCACTGGGCATGACACAGGAATCATAGCAACCCTGGAACTCACGTCTCATGTTGTCGTTGCACTTCTCATCCGCCCAGAAATACGAAGCTCTTGGTAAACAAGGAGATGAAATGCAGTGCCTGAACATGAAGCTGTGTACGTCTGCCAAGTTTCGACACCGAGCGAGCTCGACCGAGCTTGTGGCAATGCTTGCACACGCCAGTTCCAAAGGCCGCAGCATCTCCCGAGCATCTGTGCAATAGTCTGTGTACTTGGCACCAGTGATGCACCCAGCTCTCCTGCTCTGTTGCGGGCAGCTGCCCTCCAGACAGCCACAGAATTCATTGTTTTGGAACTGCTCAGCTGTACATTCTGCTGCAGATCTTATCTCATGGTGCCAGTTGCAGCCCTCTTGTCTCAAACATTCCTGCATCGACACTGCCCAGCCGGGCGTTGCCAATGGTCCCACGCACACGCTCGTCATGTGGGATGGGTCCGTGAGGGAAGTGGCAATGGCCTCTTCGTTTCTGCTAGGAACTTCAAGGCCCAGCTGCTTCGCCAGCAGCTCCACCACCTCCTTGCCCAAACGCCGGGCGAGGCAGCGAACGATGTAGACGTGGCGGCTCTCGGAGGGAACAGTGCATCGCCCTAAAACCGTCCTCTTCACTGGAGATCCCTGGTTCAGCGCAACCCTCACCTGCAAGCTTTCCAAGACGGGCTTCCGGCAGCGTGTGAAACAATCGCTGTCAATGACGCATGGTGTACCCAGGTACATACCAGTCTCACGATCAAAGCGGCCCATGACATCCGCATGACACTGCTCGATTGATCGCCACATCGCAGCATTGGCCTGCTCGTGAAGAGCCAACTTCATCCAACTGAGCTGCACACCCAGCGGCTCGGTCAAGCGTCTTTTCCAGGCCGTTGCAGCTGCAATAGCCGCTTTGGCAAAACTTGCCCTTCCATGCTCATCCTTGCGACACTGAGCCATTGCATTGAAATCCACCGACGTCAGCACAGATTGCTGCAGTGTCTTTGTCTGCTTGGCACAGCACTGCCACCTGAGCCTTTGCAAGTTACAGCACGGATCGAACACAAAGTCGTCATCTTCTGGGTCTTTCGTGCAGCTCTGGGATTCCAGAACGACTGGCCGAGACTCGAACCTCAAGCTGCTCTCCATCATCGACCAGCAGCCATTCACCGCATCCACTGCAGTGTATGAGACCGCACGTTCACGCATGTTATGTGATCGAAGACGCAACTGCCATCTGTAGACGCTGCACGGCATTGCCATATCAGGTGTAGGGGATACAAAATCGTTTCGATATGCCAAGACACCAACTTTCCGACTTCTCTCTCCAGATGTTGCAGTCGTGTAGGGTGAATAAGTTTCATTGCCTGCTTGATCTCCCCAAACGTAGTCACTTCCAGACGTTCCTCCAGGACCCCCTCGCCCTCGCGGAGGGAAGGTTGTTCTCCAGTCTGAAACGCAGTGGCCGTCTTGGTGGCCAGCTGTCAAGACTTGGTCCATTACAGCCTTCATCTGCCGATGGACGGCCTGCAGGCCAACAGAGTTGCAAGCGAACTTTTGCTCAGGTAAAGCAGCCACATTTTCGACACTCTCCGCTGGCTCTCCCCGAGGACCCACCAAGTAGGGAAGCTCCAAGCGACAACCTGCCATCTCTTGCAAAGTGAGTCCGAGCTGCTTGGTGCGTCCATGTTTTGTCCGCTTAACCGGCAGAAGGAAAATAGCACGTCGTGAGCTGTAAGATTTCGAAGCGTTGGCCAGTAGTCTGTGAATGGTTTCAACCCCAAATGCTGTCTCGAAGCGCCGAAACCACAACAGGGAATTGTCCGCCGGAGGTCCGTTGATGCCAAATCGTCGGATTCTGGCCAATGCTGGGGTCATGTTGGCCTCATTCGGGCATTTGATGGTAGCCATGAGCGCGTCGAACTTCCAAATGGCGGAACTGTACATGATGGATGTGTCGCGGACTCCATGGATAAAGGCCGGCCGACGATCCACCAAAGCACCGAAGCCCTGGTCGCCAGGCCAAGCTTGAACCTTCAACTGCATCTCTTCGAAGCTGATGCCACAGATGCATTCGGGCTCCGATTGCAACTTTGGCAACAAGTCCGGGACGTAGGGAAATCGGCTAAATGCGGCCGATAGAGTGCAGCCAGGCGGACAGCTTGCACAACGGTCTGCCTCGGCTACATGGAGTCCACGAGTTTGAGCGCAGCTGACGGCATAGACAGGCGCTGAGAAATGTAAGTCGATTTCTATATACTCCAGCACCTCGTCCTGTAGCATGACCCGCCTCTCTGCCCGTGTTGCATGCAATATCCGAAGCCGCTCTGGCTCCGACTGGGATGCAGAAAGCACCAACAGCATTGCGAGCAGAAGCCCCGTTCGCGGCCTAGGCTTGGAGCCCATGCCGCCAAGTCTTTGTACATGGGGGCAACTGCCACCAAATCTAGGTATCACGACCATGAGCACTTCGCCAGTGCTCTGACCATCTCAACACAACATGGCTTGAAACAAGGGCATGCTCATTGCTCGACGATGTTGACCTGTTTGTGTTTTGTTCACTGGTCTGGCTGAATGGAAGTTGAGCTGAGGCCTTTATCTGGCATTTCCACTCAGCAGCGGCTTGGCGATTGCCTTGGCAGGTTCTGTACTTGCAGACACTACTTTTGGTCCTTGATCGTTGGGAAACTGTGATTTGCATTGGCTATTTCACGCAAACAACTCCGTTGGCTTTGAAGCTGGCCGGACATATGGTGCCCTCAGTCACCATCAAGCACATCGCACAGCGACAAGCAGCAAGCAGTGTCCAAGAAGCACTTTTCATCTCTCATTCTCCAGCGATTCCAGGGCTGCTATCGCGGCAGCAGCAGAGGGGAAGACGGACTCCTCATTCGCGGGAGGCTCCGGATCCTGCTCCTGCTCCAACTCTTCCTCAGCATCCCATCTACATAGAAATTTGTCGCCAGAATCTCTCGCAATGCACCAGCCAGCATTTACGGCTGCCGGAGAACAGCCTCTGGTGCAGGTGAAGGAGTCTCAGCCGTCTCTGTGCGCCGGCGCTTCGTAGGCCTTGGGCCATATGGGAGTTTCCGAAAATAGGGGACCGAAATATAGTACCCTAATAGTAGGATCCTTATTAAAAAGGACCCCCAAATAAGATACCCCCATTTTCGGAAACTCCCATATGCCAGCAAAAGTCTTACCTGCTCACAACTGCACCAGCTCACTTCTGCCGCTCAAGGCACATCTCCACCCGATACAGGAAGCGGTAGTTCTGATTGCCGTGGCCTCACAGCATGTAGTGTGCACGATCTGAACATGATGCAGAAGATGCCAATGCGGCAAAATGCCCGTCGCACCTGACCCTTTGGTGTCAATGCCTTCTTGCCATGTCGACGGGTCCACCCCGAGAGAAAGCTCATCTCCGCAGCACAAGACCTCCCGACTCACCCTGAGACTGATAGAGATGTCACTGTGGCCGGCGTATATGTGCTTACGTGTGGAAGCTGTGATTCTCAACTTCTACGGATTCTATGGAGCGCCTCCATCTCCACGTTTTGTGGGCAGATGCGTCCACGCCCCAGAATCCATGAGCCGTTTGTGCTGCCCAGATCACGACTAAGTCCAGCACAGTCATATCCCAGTCTCTGTCAGAAGAAGGACTCTGCCCGTCTTTGAAGATAGGAGAGGCACAGTAAGTCTCGGGCACAAAGGCTTCGCCTGGCTGAGAACCTGACAACGTGACAAAACACGACACGGGCATTGGAATGTTTGTTGGGAACATCCGATATCCCCTCCCTGTCCTGGAATGAGTTCTGCATGAACTCGGCTGATGACCGACGTCTCTTGCAAACGGTCGGCCTGGAGTGCTCATGCATGTCTTGTAGTTTGATCTACGTCCGTCTCCAAAACGTCTCTCCTCCAGGAGAAGTGCAGAAGCTCGCCTTGCAGAGGTTTCGGGTGCACAGAGGAAATTTTACAATCTATACAGGCTTCAGGGTTTATGCACTAGACAAAAGGCTGTTCTTCTTGAGGGTCCAATGCTGGCATATTTCCTGGTAGGTGCACTGCGAAGTCTCAAAGTCTAGCAAGGCTCTCACTCGGACTCTCCCGGACAAAGTGAGACTTACTGAAAGGGTAACGAAGGGTTCCTTCACCATCCTTTCTTCTGGAACCGATGCAACCATCAGAGCCTAGCGAACGTCATTTCGAATCGGTTTCCAGGGTCTCAGTTACAGTTACACCAAAGTTTTATCGCATACTACTGCATCCCGGCTCCTCGGATCTCGTCCCAGCACCAACTTCTGGCTCCGACGACCGGAGTGCACACAGACGTCACCCATGGCCCTCGGATGCCAAAGTTGCTTGTCAGCTACACGGCTGTACCAGATCAAACGAAAGAAACACATGGGGCGGTTGCCCGCCCGGCCCCTGTGGCAAGCTCCTCCAAGGAGGTTTCGCAAAGCATGAAAAACGGCACCTCGCCCGCACTCGACAACACGGCCGTTTCATCTCCTGAGGTGGAGCCAGCATCCACATCGGAAGCGGGGGAAGGTAGGCCCCTCCAGCTCGCACGAAAATCGCAGCGGCATCGCGTATGGCGGTGTACACGGGCACCTGGCTGGACTCTCCATCCACGTCTTCGGAATCAGAGACCTTCCGCAGAGGCATCCTGCTGTCAGAAGACACGAGCACGCATCGGCCTCCATCGCCGCATCCAGCCTCGACACGTTGCAGCCATGGGAAGGGTTGCATAGCAGCTTTAGACGGCCAGACAGCCTGCCGACAAGAGTTTTCACGAATATGTCCGCCAGCACGGATCCGATTACTGGAACCTACGAGTGGCACGAATGCTGCTCAATACATGAAAAATGGCGGCAGTGCCACTAGCTCACTGCCGGCATCACTCAGGGCTGCACACTCATCGCATTGCCAGCTCCAGTCGTGACCTCCTCGCTACCACAGCGGGGCGCGGCAACATTTTCAACAAGGGATTCTCTGTGGCAACCAAGAGGCGCGATGAAGTACTACAAGTAGTGTTTTCTGCCGAACGGTTCTTATCGTTGACTTTGTTCCAAGAGACAATGACAGCTGCCCGCAAAGAACGACCAAAACACGTCACTCACTGCAGAAAGATCATCTCTTCTTTCGGGTGGGTCAGAAGGTTCAGGGTTTGCGCAAGATCATTCCGGCTTGACGGGAGTATCACTGCCGCCCACCACCCCCAAGGGCTCTCACTTTCTCTTGCTTGTATGCGGATCGTTTGGGTCTTCGGGCGCAGAACCCGTCTCTCTTGCGCTGTCCCCTGCGAATGCGCGCTATCCCTGCATCTCTTTGCTTGCTTTGCTCGGGGCTTGGGTTGAGGGCAGCCTCCCCAACATGTGCAGTGGGCTGCCCCAGCCATCATTCTGATAGATGGTCGTGATTGTGCAGCCACCAGTGCCAGTAGACACAACGGATTCCCCGATCCTTCAAACTACAAACTCTGGTGACTCCATCTGCCTGGTCCCTGCCTGGTCCCGAACAACTTCAACCTGCGCACTCGCCGCCTCGACCTTCCCCTTTCACAACAGCTCTCAAGTTGACGGGTCCGGCCCCGTCCGACCAAACAATTACAATCTCGACACACATTGAGCTCAGGCAAGCAAGCGCTGCAGTCTTAGGAACGCTGACTGCCAAGATGAAGCTTCTTTCTCCTCTTATTTGCGGGTGTCTACCGACTGGAAGGCCAGTATCTCTCTCTCCCCCTCTCTCTCGCGAGACCTTGTGTGTTGAACGGCCGTATACCCCTAAAGGTTCTGTCCTGAAGCATCCCCGTGTGCAATTTTGACTGGGACAGCCTCTGCTCTCTACTGCGGTCTACAAGTCACACGACCCTCATGTAAATCGGTACATGAAAGTGCCGTCAGGTCTATCACCCAGTTTTGCTGGGCATTCCAGGAGATTGAGAAGCTTCAACATGTGATCGCATGGATCGGTACAGCGGTCCCACCTTTTTAGTGTAAAAGGAGACGTTCGCTCCATCTTTCCTACTGTATTTCGCACATATTGGGACAATGAATCCGAACCACACACTTGCAGAGCTCTTGAATCCTGAATGAATTTCCAACTTCTCCTGCACAGGGTATCCTGAGAAGTCACTGAGAAGCTGGTCATGCACCTAACAACACAAAGCAACGTCGGAAGTGTTGAAACTAGTCAACTAGTCAAGCGCAGTAATAGTCGTCGTAGTAGTAGCAGCAGCAATAATCGTCATCGCCACGGCTAGGTGCAGACGAATTGTGCAAGGCAGTCCTGATCTCTGAGACCAAGCAAGGCTTTAGCCAGCTGGGGATCCCTGCAAGGGGTCAGTCTGGCACCTTCGGAAGATTCGAGCAGCCGAGCAGCCTGGCCTGCTCGGAAAGCCTTGTACATGCAGCTGTTCAACAGGAAGTAGCGATCTCGGATGCGACTTTCGGAGCCGGTACCAACAAAATGCATGACACGTTCGCTCTCAGGCCAGGGCCTCTCCGTGACCTATATACGTGAAATTGGTGGAGAACCGGACTTGGCGAAACTTCTACGCTGAGCCTGCTCGCCATCGCGAATCCATAGCCAGCCTGATGGTAAACATGCCGACTTCTTCCATCTTCCGCCATTTCATTTCCCCGTTTCATTGAAGGGTTCCGGGTTCTGGAGCACCGTATGCAGGCACACCTCTCCCTGAAAGCTTCCACGGCTGATGGGCTGTGAGCAGGGTGAGGAAACGTGTTTACACAATGCCCCTTGTGCCCCACACCCCCCCCAGAAATCGAGCCTGAAGGGTTCCCATAAGGCAGGTGTGCAGAAGCAGATTCGGATCTAAAAACGCCCTGCACTGGCTGACCGCGTGACAAACCCTTCACAACTGGCGCTGACATCTCAACTGTATCATATTACGTCCTGCTTCACGTTTGCTCAAGTTATCACATTGTGTGAGCAACGATGACACCCCGAGCAGATACCTCTCATCTTCGGAGTACAGATTTGGAGGCTTTCCGTGTGTCTTCTTTTCTTCCTCACGGTTCTGGATCAGCTGGACCACGGCTTGGCGGTCTGCCGTTGCCTCCATCCTGCAAGTCGTACGGGTTCCCAACTTTGGTGAGTTCCTTTCGCGTGAGCTCGCACAACTGGCTCATTGACGGAGGGACAGGCATGTCCCTCACTTGCCACAGAATGCTGCCGATCCGAGCTCTCAACAAAATAGTGCCAAGCTGGGCTCTTGGTGGAAAATTCCTCATGTTATGGTCGATAGGATGTGCAGTTTATCGCAAACCCAAGTCGTACGGAAAGAGTGGAAAAGGAGGGGTCGTCTCTCTACGATCCCCGGTGGCTTGCAGGGGGGGTCGTCTGTCGCGGTCCCCATATTAGGCGGAGTGATCGGAGTAGTAAGGGTCGTCTCTCTACGATCCCTGACGGAACTGAACNTGGCTTGCAGGGGGGGTCGTCTGTCGCGGTCCCCATATTAGGCGGAGTGATCGGAGTAGTAAGGGTCGTCTCTCTACGATCCCTGACGGAACTGAACGGAAAGAGCGGAATGAAAGGGGGGTGACATCAAGGCATCCCCCGATGTAGGAACTGTAGTATACAAGGGGGTGCAGTGTGCACTTCCTGGCCCAGAATAAACGAAGTAACAAAGGAAAAATCCCGCCCTGACCTACACGTACAAGGTTTGCGCTCACACACTTTTTGTGCTTGCCTCTGCTGTCTTCGCNTGACCTACACGTACAAGGTTTGCGCTCACACACTTTTTGTGCTTGCCTCTGCTGTCTTCGCTCAGCGTCTTGATCTCGGCTGCTTCCACGTTCTCTCCACACCGTTGAAGTACAGGAAGTCGGGTTCCGGGCAGTTGTCTGCCTCTGTGCGGTGACTGTTCTGGTTGCTTTGGTGGGCGGTCCAGTCGTCCCTGGCTGGTGGTCCCTCGCTGGCTTGTGAGGGTTTGCAGTAAGTCGCGGTTGCTTGGCAGTAGGGCTCGCGGGAGACGCACGTCCCGACTGGGTTCCGCACTTTGGGGTCTGTCTTTGACAGGCTTGTGCGAGCTTGCCAGTGTAGCTCGTGGGGGGCCTGCGCTCTGTCTGAGTTTCGTCCCCCGGGGGCTGCCAAAGTCGACCCTCACCTCGTGCAGCTCGCTGTTGTCGAAGGAAAGCTGGGGCCTGGCCTCCGTTGAGGTCCCCTTGTCTGTGAAAGACACAGAGTGGGTCGTCCTTTTTGTGTCCCCCCGTGAAAGGTCTGGTCTCGCTGGCATCGCAAGCACACTGCTGGCTTGGTTGCCCCTGTGTAGCTCGTCGCGTTTGCCATAGCCAGGAAGATTGCACTCTCGGTGGCGTCGTGAAAGTATCACGATCAGGTATGTGTCACCGTTCGCCTCCCAGCCTTGATCGAGCGGCGAATCGGGTGGAAGAGGGCGTCCCCCTGTAGGCTCGCCGATTTCCTGCGGGGAGGGTTGGCAAAGTCCCCGGGCAAGTGCGCACAGTCACCGATGAGGACCGTTCTTGACGATGTTCGCGTCCCGAGCGTTCACGGTGTACTCGCAAAGATCAGACAAACTGGTAGAAGCTGTCGCAAGTATGTGCCGCAAGGCCTATCCTGAAAGGGGGCCTGCTTGATCTGATAGGGGCCCCGGGCGGATGGCGTCAAGCCACCTCCGCTCAAGCAAGCGTCCACCCCCAGGCTCGGGGAGAAACCCTCCCCGAGCCCAAAGGGCCGTTGCTGAGCACACCCCGAGGGGGCGCGGCAGATGACTTGAGCCAAAATGGCTACGGCTCTCTCTCTCTCTCTCACGCTGTCTTACTTCACATCAAAACAGCAACTCTGAGATTGAAGCGGGAAGCTTTGGCACTTTGTCGGGATCATCGGCAAGCTCGCGCTTGATGAGGCATGCGTTGACAAATCTGCTGGCTGCCTGCAGCCTGCAAGTATGCAAGAAGCTAGTTTGCCCATGCTCTTTCGACGCACCGCACAACTGCTGTCGCGAACTTCTCACTGCCATGTCGGACTTGCACCATTGAAGATGGTGTTGCAACTTTGCCATAGGCCGAGCAGCTGTAGCCTTGGCCATGCGAGCAAGCTTGCTTCAGTGCTCCAATCTCCGGATGCTGTCAGCACCTGCAGCTCAAGGACTGGGAGATCGTTGGAGTTGCCCGACATTGCCCGACCGCGCGGCCTCTGAATCTTCCGGCTTTAAGTCCGGCTGCGTCTCATTGGGTGCTTCGCTCAGCAGGTTCTCCCTGGGATGCTGAGAAGCTCGCCATGCGCAGAGAACCGGGAAGGCACAGAGACAGCAGACAGACAGTGAGAGAGAGAGAGGGGACAGAGAGAGAGAGAGTGTGGGAGAGCAGAAAGAGATGTAACTCGTCGCCATGGCTCGCCGACTGCATGTTAGCAAACTCGGAAGTGGATACGATTGTCGCCAGAGAGCTACCTGCCTCTGAGTTGGTGTTCATCCTGGGAGGCGTCCACAGCTGCTGCCCGATGCAAAGCGGCGCTGCGCTTGCCCTACTGTATGCATTCTTGTGCCTTGCCGTCGATCAATCCTGCCAAGCTTCCAGCTGCTCGCTGACGTGCTCAGATCATCGCCCATCCCCTGATGGGTCAAAGCGAGATCCGAAACCCTGACCTCCCTGACTGAGGTCTCCTATAGGGCCCTCAATGCATCTGTGCGAGAGAGCTTGAGCTGCCTGGTCAGATTCGCAGTCATCACGGCCTGCCTTAACAAAGTCCAGACTCGTGGCATGGAGTGGAATGGGCTTATGCCCCGAGTAACATCCGCAGGTCTGGACCAGAAGCAGCAGCCCACTTTTGCATGCCGCCTTTTGCTGTTACCTGCACAACGAAGCTCTGTGGCCCTGCAGCCGTAGAAGCTGCCGAAATGAAAAAAAAATGAACGGCAACCGAAGCACCTGCCATCGCGAAGGCCAAGGGAACGGTTCGGCACTCTCAGGTGCTGTCACGCAGAACCGAACAATGCTGAAGAGTTTTGGCTGGGTCTCACCAATGACGAGAATTCTGTGTCGTGTCGGTGCCCCACTGCTTGGAAAAACGCGCAGCTATTCCAGGTTGCTCCAGCAACACCCGGCTTGAGTGCAAAAGCTGCTGTCCGGACAAGGAGCCGTCAAAATCAGTAACAGAGAGAGAGCGAGAGAGAGAGAGAGAGAGAAAGGAAAACAAAAAAGAGAGAGAGCGAGAGAGAAAGAGAGGAAAGAGAAAAAGAGAGAGAAAAAAATGCAGAGAGCGAGGGACAGACAGAGAGGAGAGAGGAGAGATGAGAGAAAGCGCAGAGAGAGGATGAAGAAGAGGAAGAGAGACAGTGAGGCTTCCCACTGAACGTACGCATCCTCTGCGCTGTCATCCTTCACATCCTCGGCTGCATGCCAGCAAATGGACATGGCTTCAAGACTCCATCGCACCTGAAAGAATTGTATCAATCTCTACATGTGGATGTTCCTGTACGCAGACGTACACATACCTATGCACATGTAAACATGTATGTACAATCTGAAGCTGTATCTATGCATTCCCAGAAACGTGACATCATACCCACATCTCTCATCTCTCTTGCTTGCTTGCACTCGGACAAAGGAGCGCGCACTTTCCCTCTCTCTCTCTTGCTTGCTTGCTCCAGGTTTAAGGCAGGGGCATTGCCCATTCAGCGTCCAGCGCCACAGGCCAGTCGGCGTGAAACCGTCTCTCTCTCTCTCTCCCACAACTTGGGGATGAGTACGCACCGCCAAAGGCCGATCAGCCAAGTCTCCGGAACCTTTGCAGGCGCCGCTGGCTCAGGAATTCGGTGTGGAGGCGTGTCCAAAGGGACCTAAAGTGCTGACACGCATACATACATACATACATCCATGCATGCATACATGCATGCATGCATGAATGCATGGCAGGTGCACATGCGTGCGTGTGTGTGTGTGCACATCTGACCAGGCACCAGCCTCTCCGTCTGTGAACCGACGAATGGCTCGACGAGTTCCTGCGAAGTCCGCTAAGTCGCGGCTCAACAGAAACAGGGTATCTCGGGAGTGGGGGCAAGGCCAGAGGTAGGACATGGAAACTGAGCAGCATTGCATTCCTGTTTTGATGTTTGTCTGCCAGAGCTCATTGAAATTGATCTCATAGGCAAAGTAGTCGCTGTGGATCTGGCACGAAGAGACCCTCCCAAGATCATCGTGTTCTTACATGCAAATCCACACTCCACACTCGGGCAGCAACCACCCGCACACCCAGCTTCAGGTCAGGGTGGTCACCTAGGAAGTAACTGAGATGGGCGCCACTGCTTCACAGAGTGCATGAAGTCTCGTGAGACTAACGCAGGTCGCAGCTGTCGACACTTTGGACTTCGACCCCTTCTGCTTCCCAGCTTGTTTCCTTCGTTTCCCATTCCCTCTTCTACTTCTCGGTGCCTACATCTGACGCTGTCATTATGACGCGGTCAGTTGTGACATATGCCAAGCTGCCAAGGATGCGCAGCAGTTCGGATTGCCACTGCACATTGTCAATAGAAGCAGGAGCCCCTAATTGATGTGATTCCGGCACGATCTTTGGGGAAATTCTTTGTCAGGTTATCTCGCCAGCTTATTTTGCCGAGACACAGCACTGACGCCAGTACTTCTCCAGCCTCTCGGCAGCTGTGACATCGTAGTCGTACCAGCCAACCTCCTTCCAGCCCAGGCTCGATTGCACCCCCCCGTCGCCCGCCGAATTTTCTCAATGCACGACTACAGGCACGGCTGTCGTTATTCGGACTCTTTGCTTTGCCAAGGCCCAGCCTTGCCATCAATGGCATTGTGCATGTAGAACTGCCACCTACAACGCAGTTCGGCTCGCGATAGATTCTCTACCTCTTCCTTAATCACGCCTGCCCTTGGCGTGGCCGCTGCCGCTTGGTTCCAGGCTCACGAGCCTCATGCACGGTGCCGCGATGGTGCACACTCGAGACCCTAGCAACGAGAAGAACGGACTCAAGGAAGCGGCAAGACAATGGAGCAGCTGCGACAAAATTAACATTCAGGCGTTTGCCAATAGCAAGGGGATAAGAAAGCGCAGCAGAAACATTCTGCAGCCCGCCTGTATTTGCCGGGCAGCTCTTCAAAGGTCATGCCAAGTTGGCCCCAAACGTTGCCTCGGGTTGGGATCATGATAAAACGTGAAGGGGCTGCAGGGGGGGGCGAGCTTCAGCAATAACCTCCTGTCTATGTGCAGGTGCGCATGGCTATCAGTGGCGATGTGCCAAGCCGCCTGTCTTCTGACGGTACTTCCTGCACCGGTCACGAGGCCACGTGCGGTTCGTCTGGGGTGGGCCAGGGCCCAGGGCCTAGGGACTAGGGCGGTCCGCAGCCTCCGAAAGACTGCCTTGGCGGCCTGGAGCTCTTTGAAGGGACCATCCACGTGCACACGGCCTGAACACCATCTGAGCTGAAGCCATGCGGCGCCCACTTGCCGGTGACTCTGGGCTCCCCACCATCTAGGCCTGTCCATCCCCAATGCTGCACCGCCCAGAATTCCGAACCATCAATGCTCGCCAGGAGCTGCCTCGGAGATATCTCCGCCCTCGTGGAACCCAGACCAGCGAGTTCGCCGAACTGAGAATCTCGATCCCAGCTGGCGGGCCAAACAGCTGAGCACAGCGCATGTTGTAGTACTTGTCCGTCCCCTCAAAGCCAAAGTCGGATCCAGTCTCTAAAATAACACGGGTTTGCCCATCAAGTTTGGAGAAGCAGCCTTGGCCGGATCGTTCAACACCAGCTCCTTGACATCATGAAACAAAGACCGATCGCTCAACAGGAACATGCAAATAGCTGAGCTTAGAGCCACATCCCAGGTCAGAGTGCCCTTCATCATCAAACCTTTCCTCCACAGGAAGGCTTCATAATCTCGAGGCTCGTGGGTGACCCACAATTCGCACCAGAAGATTCACGCATTGCAGAGAAGCGTCTTCGCTTGCTCTTGGACGACAGCAGCCTTGCCTGGCATCGTGAATTCGCGGATCCTGAAGGGCCTGCACTTTCACAGCAGCCTCCCAGACCGCTTTTTGCGATCACTGGCGCTTCCTTGGATCACGAGGGTTCCTCTTGGAACAAAAAGCAATCTGCAGGCTGCATGCTGAAAGCAGGGAAAGCAGTGATGCTAAGACAAGCAAAAAACCAGGACTAGAGCTGCTCTGCTAGACATGTTGTGAGCTTGCAGCCAAAATACCGTCGTGGCATATGCCACAGATGCGGAGGAAGCAGCGGAGGAACCCCGCTCGGCCTCGTCCTGGCCCAAACTGACACGCCTGGAAAACTGGATGAAGCTTCCCCGCTCCCTCCCGGCCTTCGCTAGCCTGGCCTTCTTAGCCGGGCTTGTGGAGGCCTTCGGCACCTGCTTTGTGCGAGCGAGGGAGACGCCCTTTCATTGCGTCTAGAGGGTCTCTTGCCCGCCTCCCGCTTTTTTGCGGGATCAGATGCCTTTCGCTTTGTCAACACAAGAATCAAGAACCGATGAGAAAGATTGCGCTTCAAGACACATCCGCCTTGATGAGGAAGGTGCAGTGATCGAGCAGCGACTTCGCTGCTATGCAACAGCCCAAAAAGCCTGACACCCATACCAGCATGTACTCAAGTGAAGAACGAGTCCAATTCCAGTTGTGCTCAAGTACGGGGGGGGCCTTCTTGTACGATGGGCGTTCCTCGCCCCTTGGCCAAAGCCACTTTCTGCGAATTGGCCTGCTCTGGAAAAGAGTCACATGTGGGCAAGAAGGACCCTCCTGTCGCCTTCACATCTTCGTCCGTAGAGACGAGGAACTGCACAGAAGTCGTCACGGTGGAGGAAACCTGGGACCAAGTTCTGTGTCGGTTTGCAGAGGCACCACGTGCCGGTGACCTCTCCGCCATGCCGACGAATCAACTCCTCATATGCCTGTAGGGCGAGACATGCTCAACAGCTAGCACAGAAATCGTCACAACTGCGCGACATCATGCAGGCAGACCTTCTGTGTCTGCGCCAGCTTTCCTCCCATGCAGATTGAAGGACGCATTGCGCGCACAAAGACTATGATGCAACCTCCAAGCCTGACAATGCGAAGGTGATGCCTTTGAAGAACCTGGCTGTCCTACTGTGGAGGACTTACATGTGAAGAATCGTACCGTCCAACACCCCACGAGCATAAACTCTACTACAATCGCCCAACCGAGTCCAAGGTACTTTTTGGGGGGCATAGCCGGAGCATGAACTGCGGATTGAAATTCTACAAATGGCAATCAGTCATGCTCCTGCTGGTGGTGTGGGCGTGCTGGGCTAAGGGTGGGGAGGCTCTGCTTGTAACACGGACATAAGATTGTGTTGCTGCTGCTGCTGGTGATGACGACACAAAGCGGAAACTTGTCATGATCCTTCAGACTTGTCTAGCATTCAATCTTGCATTTTGATCCGCTTGTAGCAGTGGCTACTTCACCATTCAGGGCTTGAGCCTTGGCGAAGGATGCAACTAGCACCAAGTGACGGGGTGCGCTGAGCCAATTCTCCTCTCAGGCGGCAGCCAACCATATCCATCGGACCTGAAGTCCGAACTGCTTCTCATCTCGCTTGAAGACCCCGAAGTGGCACTGCTCGCTTGGGGCCCTGACCAACTCCAGCGAGCCCAAGCCTGCAGATACGCACAGAAGTTCCGAAGGCACTCGCGCTTGAGTGTCCTACGGAGAGTACGCGGCTTGTCTACACAGCTTAGCCATGGGCACAAAACAGGGCAATTGCTGACTGGGGATCTGTTCGTGGCGCTGCTAGATTTGTAGAAGGTCTAACTACTAAATCTATTCTGCGCAGCTTGCCCAGTGCTCAAGCTAAAGCTTTGGTGTGCAGCATGGCCGGCATGGAAGGAGTCTGCAGCTGAAAGGGCCTGGCCATCTGTGCCCATGGAAGGTGGAGCCACACGGCGTCAGAAATTTAAACTGCTTTCTGGTGGCTGCGGTCTTCTAACCGGTCCAGTAGAGGGTGAATTGGGGTCTCTCTAGGAAACATTCAAGTACATGCTGAGATAGAGTTGTGATGTTGGTGTCAGATCCAGGGCTTGAGCCTGCAAAGCTTGCGAAGCAATACTTCGATAAACGTAATCAGAATCCATCGTCAAGCAACCTGCGACTCTGCGACCTGCGCCATGCCGTGCTTTGTGAGCGCCGGGCAGGAAAGGAAGCGGGCTGCGAGTTTCCGCGCCCTGTCACGGCTCCGTGCTGCCACAGAGCACAAGGAAGTACTGGTATCAGCAAAGTGAGACGCCACCGGCACACGCGTAGGATGGAGTTGGCAGGAATGGTAGCACCCTCCAACCGAGAACGTCTCCAGTGTCGGCTACGTCCAGGCATTCTGCAGTAGCTACTGCTCCGTGCCCGCTGTGACCACCGAAGACATAAACGCTCAGTGTGTTCGCCACGGGTCTGTTGTTGTGGCAGAGACTGACACAGCCAAGTCGGGGTGTTGGCATGTCAGCAATAATTTCCCAGACGTAAGCAGCAATGTCCAGGCGCTCGACAGTGGCCAGTGCCCTGCCCCTGCCTGCGTGACCACCGAAAACGAAAACTGACCTGCCAAAAGCCGCTGCCGAGCAACCCAGGCGCGGCGTTGGCATTGGCGGAAGCGGAGACCAGCGGTTCGATTGCACGTGCAACATGTCGGCAGTAGAAAGGAAATCGCGCCACCTGCCACCCACTACGAAAAGCCGATTAGCCAGTGAAGCTGCTGCGCAGGCGTCACGCCTGCATGGCATGTCCTCTAAGCCCTCCCACCAAAGGCTGGTGGAGACGTGTAAGCGCTCCGTAACCGACAAGGCCTCCTCGTGCTGACAACCACCGAACACATATAAACAAGAGCCACACGAGGCAACCCCACAGGCCTCCCTGGGCGTTGGCATGTCTGGCACCGACTCCCACAAACCCATCTCAACGTCGTATCGTTCGACCGTCCCCAGCACATGACCTTCTTGCTGTCCACCGATCACGTAGATCTTTCCCATGCATTGCGCACCGCTGCACCAGCGCCTCTCTGTAGGCATAGGCTGTCGGATGTCCCATGCATTCTGCGATGGGTCGTAGTGCTGCACGCATGAGAGCTCAGCCCCTGCCAAACACCCGCCCACGACGAAGAATTGAGGACGCACCTTTTCAAGAGTCGACTTCGGATGTGCAAAATCACTCTTGCTATCGTAAGTCTGGCATGTCTGACACCGTTCTGGGGTTACCATTTCTGCTGCGAAACTGTCTGTGCACTGCGATGCTTCGAAGTACATACCTTAAGACACGACAAGCACAAGTCAAGGCCAACTTCCTTGCGGTGGTGGCCACGCCTCTTCGCAAAGCCTGGGAAGCATTTGCCGCATGCCTGGTGGCACTTATTTGCAATGTAAGCTGTTCGGAGCTTGACGCATCAGGCTGGCAGCATTGGCTGGAAAGGAGATATACCAAATGTTAGGACACAAAAATGCAGTTCATGGAAAAACGAACCCAGGCAACCCTCCCGGCTGCAGCAAAATCCTCTGAGCGCGTCGCTGGCCCCGTGGCTTCGGCCGGTGCTGGCGAAGCGCTGGGCCGCTCGAAGCCCGGCAGCGAGGCCCAGTGCGCGAGCGAGCTCGGGGAGTTCCAGCAGCTCCTGGAGCTTCTGAAACGGTGATGGATGAACTGACCTGCACCATTACCATTCATGCTTGCGAATGTGATGCCGGCTACATCGCGATGCTGCGGCATCCCATTCTCGCTTGCTTGGGCTCTCTCTCTGTCTCTCTTCCTTCCTTCCTTGTTAGGGGTCGGATAAAGCGGACCCGTGCCGAGCTTGTGTCAGACAGGGCCTTGGGGTCTTCGCAATACTTTTCACTCCAGTGGATTGCACGTCCGCGTCCGGGAGTGTGCGTCTGTCGTGGAACCAACCCCAACCCTGTACTGTACCACTGTACTGTTATCGCGCATCCCGGCCTCGTCAGCGTGCCCCCGCTCTCGTTCTCTCTTCTTCAGCAGGGCATCGGGGGCGTGACAGAACCCCCCCGGCCGCACGGGCCCCCAATTCGTTATGGGGCGTTGGAGGAGTGTGAAAGTTGATTGAGTCCCCCCCCAACGACAACACGAGAATATGTCGGACTATAGAAACACTGGGGGCATCGACAGAGAGGGTTTTTTTGTATATCACACTAGCTGAGATGCAGGCCATAGAAACCACAAGTCAGAACATCCTAAAGCCAAGTCACAACTATGGAGCCTGTCCCTCTGGGATTCAGCTGCCAGTCAATGTCTGTGCTTCGACCACTCCACGGTCTAAGCCTCACGCCAACACATGCCTTCAACGTCGCTCTCGCTCTCTTCCGCCCTGCCCCCTCCCCCGCGCACGAGCATCTGCCACACATGTCGACAAGCACGTTCCCCAAGTTTACCCAAGGCCAACGGAAAGCACCGATTGCAAGCGATCGCTTCGCGGCAAAGCCGAGGCCCCCACCAGCAGCAAAGCTGCCTGAACACAAGTTAAGTATCCATGCGGTGTTCATGCGCTCGCACAAGCAACAATCGCAGACCACGGATCCAGAGGAGGCACAGCATGACAAACGACAACCATCACCACTGATGCATTACAATAGCAAGTCACAAGATGATGGCATCCTCCGGCTGTGACGGCGGTGGCGTCGTTGACGGCGGTGATGGCGCTGGTGGCCGTGGTATACAGTGGCGGCGGCGGTGGCAACAGCAGGAGCAGGAGGAAAGGCCATGATTGCAACTTATTCGTGGGACCGAATACGAATAACAAAGACATCTGCACAGGTCCACTACGATCAACACCAGCATGAAACAATATAAGGGACAGAGACTTGCACACAGGAGAATACCGGTAGTTTCGTTCCAATGATGGAAATTCGAGCGGCTGGTGAGTAGAGGCCTCATGCACAACAACGGAAGCCAGAACATCAGCTCGGAGGAACGTTGTACGAAATACCCAAGGACAAACGATCGCATGTGTCAAGGATTACCGGGTTACCGGGATAGGAAGTGTGTTGCGCTTCAATTGCTGCCTGCAGCCGCGCTCGCCTGGCAGCCTGCTGTGTCAGGCTTTTGGCCAGGTCAATCTGCTCCAACTTGCGGAGCCTCGGTCAACGGAACTCCTACAAGGTTCAACTTTAAACTGTTACAATTCTGCCACCCGCCCAGCTGATCAAGTCGCACCGAGGCAGGGCTCCTCGACTATCCCCAAGAACCCCAAATTCAGCTACCCAGCATGACACCAGAGCGTAAGTCTGCAAATGTTTGAAACACAATAAAAGCATGTATGATGCACAGAACCAACAGCGAAGAGAAAAGTGCACTGAAATAGTCTGGAATCTGGAAGAAACCACAAACTGTGCACACTACGTCGGACCAAAGAGCAAGCAACTAAGAGAATGAATCAGTCAAGGCAAGATTGCACGTAGTAAAACTTCGTCTGCACCGCACTATATCGACTTCATGCACCTACCAGTACCCAGTCGGCTAATATACGCGTTGCTAATACGGATTTTGATCTCGCGCCTCGCACGCTCGCTCACGGCAGACACATCTCCACAATTCTCCGCGATTGCTACCAGCACAACTAGTACCACGAGGCATACAAGAGTAAAAGGTATCCTGGTGAGGCACAAAGGGAGAATCTAAGGCCTGGCTGGCAGGATACTCGGAATGAAATACAGCTCGTATGCTTTACGACTTTGAACAAGGCCAGAAGTCTCTAGATCGGAGAGATCAACCAGGCCTGGTTTGACCATGCTATTGCAGTCCTCGCTCAAGCGTGAAGGTAGCACGGTTGCCACTAGCCCTACCCAGAAGCCCTGGTTCCCCGCAGAAATGAAAACTTGGGCTTGGGGTGCTGGCCAAGCAAGGGAAAAAAAGAAGGAGAACACACCACAAGGACTCGATGGTCAGCGCGGCCGAAATGCAACTCATCCTGTGCGGCGGTAACTGCCAGCGGCGCGGCTCCCAGCGTGGCACAGCCCGGGAGAGGTGCTGCCGGCAAAGGCTCAAGGCCAGCACCCATCCGCTCAAGACATCCATGATGCAACGTGAGAGTCTCGACAACTTTCAAGGGGTAACTTTCTGCTTCGGGATGTGGTTGACTTCTGCGAATGATCGAATGACTTTCGAGGCCGATACGGTGATTTTGCTTGTTTCCGGGTACATAGCTCTCACCCGAGATGGCAACTGCTGGAGCCGTGCAAAGAAGCTTGGGTTGTGGTAAACGCATGCAACAAAGGAACTGCGCACAAGCTCTCCTGACGTCGATCACAGAAGCATAAGGATCCTCAACCTGGCCCTTAAACGGGCTCTGTAAGGTGGTGCACTCCGAATTACCTGCCCGGGGCAGATTAATTTGCCTGCGGCATCCACGCTGTCCGTGCCACTTGCCCTTGTCAACACAGACTCGTGACAAGTTCCCAACGATAACTACTGTAACTATTGCCCAAGCGTTGCATTGCTGCATGGCCTTCGGCATCAGCGGCCCTAGGAATGCACGACTGCTGATGCAACTTGGCAGAAACATCGCTTGGCCTTCTCTGGCCATCTCGGGCTCAATCACCCAATCCGGCAGAACAAAGCCGAAACGAGCAAGGCGAGCTAGCACGCCAATAAATGGAACAGATGTAAAGCTTAGCTGTCCAGCTGGTCGGTGTGCGTCCGCACCGGGGCGTCCGCCTGAAGAGGAATGGGGAAGGCTTCATATCTACGAGACCCCAAACGCCACTTCGACATCGCCTGAAGCCAATAGAACTCAGCCAAGGCAGCATTGCAACGACGGCGCAAGATTTCCACGATTCGGACGGGGTGGCCTCTGTTGCCTGGCAAGAAATTGGATCCTATGCCACGGGGCTGCAGCAATTCCTGCTTCCAGATTCCATGCCTAGGTCACTCAAGCAGGTGCTGAAGAACTCCTGAACAAGCGAGCAAAGGCCGCAAAGGCGTGTGTTTGCCTTTCTTGCGGTCCTCCAGCATCTTGCGCAGGAGGGCAGCATGAACGAGAGCAGCCAGTCGCAGCAAACGAGCCTGCACGATTATGTGGGTCGGCCGCAGCAGCTCTTCGCAGAAAGTTTCGGGGCCTCTATTGATGGAGGAGATGCAACACGGCGGAAAGCGGCAGCCGCGAAGGTTACGGAGAAGACGGCCTGGTACCAGAACCCAAGGCTCGAATATTTTCGGAGTCGGAGATTTGGGTCGTTGGGTCCTCCAGCGGCGCCTCCAGCGGCTCCATGCCCAAATCCACCTCGACCTCGCTGAGCCGCCCTTGAAGGCTCTCGAGCACCTGCACTGCACGCACTGCTGCGGCGGACCTTCAGGCACGGCCCCACGGTGGCCTCCGAGGCCATGCAGAACAAGGCCTCCTTCTCCCAGACAGAAACCTCGGTCTGTCGACGGCAGGGACGCAAGCACTGCAAGCTGCCGGGCGAGAGCGTTGCTTCAAGGCAGGGCCAGGGGACTGGATCCAGGAGGTGCGGACGGCACAGCACTGCTTCCCGGAGCTCCTCCTGCCACTGCAGCATCTCCTCAGATGCTAAGAGCTGAAAAGCAGATGGCTCGGTGTTATGTGGCACTTCATTCCCCTGTCTTATTCGGAGCGGAGTAGCTTTGTTCGAGGAGTGGATTTCGCCGGCGATACGAAGGAGCCGAAGGCGCTCCGTGAGCTTGCCCTCCGGCTCTGGCTCCTCCTTGCCCACAAGGTCAATCGCTTTGCACCTCGCCGCACCGGCTACGCCTGCCTCCCTGCGGTTGCGCTCTGGCATCTCGTCACCTTGAAACACGTGCTTGCTGCGTTAGTGGGCGCTCCACCCCAAAGTGAGGGACGAGGCCGAGGTGCCCATCGTTTTTGCTCTGACGTTCAGCGCTTGCTGCAGCGAGGCAGCAAGACGCTGTGCGGCCTCGGTGAGTTGAAGCTCCAGCTCGCACAAGCTTGCTGCACAGCACTGCAGAACCCGCCGTCCAGGGATTCCGGCCTCGAAGCCGTCGCTGAGCACCATGACTGCGGCAGCGCAGTGCAACGCGGCCTGGCTGGCCATCTCCATGACCTCCGAGACGAGGCCGCATCTGAAACATGACAAGGCACATCGGTGTCACGGTGAACATGCGAGCAGACACACAAACCACAAAAGACTACATTGCCATGCTTTCTTTTGGATTTCCCTCTCTCGTGATTTCCTTGACTGAAGTGCTTTCGACTGCTTCTTGCCTGCCCGTTAACCGTTAGGCCCGTTAAGCTTGCCGATGTAACGGAGTTTCGATGGGACTTCACCCTTGACTCCTTCAGTTCGCTCGGATCAAGTCTTTTTGGGACCTGCCCCTGGTCCTCAACCTTAGGGCCCACAGTGCGCCAAACGGCCAGTGTCGGCGCCTCGTCGCCCAAGGTCTTGCCTGACTCCCCCTGAGGTTCCCAGAAGGCCTCGCAGTCCTTCGGTGGAAGTTGGACTTGTACAACATAGTGATCCCAAAAAACGACTCCAAGGATAGCATTTACAAACTCGTGCAGCCAGAGCTCCGAGTACTGCATGGCTTGGTTGCTCGCCTTGAAGCCCATCTCACAGGCTTCGGTTCCCAGAGCGAGGGCTGATCTCATCCTGCCAAAATGCTGCAACCCCGACACATGCCTAGCTGCTACTAGTCAGCAGCATCCCCTCAGGCTCTAAGGACCACAGTTGCAGATTAGACAATTAGACAGCTAGATCCCTGTGTTGAACTTGGGGGGCCTTCATGCGCGAGGCAAGCTTTAAGGGATCTCAAGGAGTGCAGCAAACACTATGAACACCTGCTGCTCTTGTCTGTCGAGGTGCTGGGAGAGGCACTTCTTCGCCTCCCTCGTCACGTTACCAAAGAGCTCCTCCGGCATAGTGGCACTTACGTCCAGCACTGCCATCAGCAAAGGCAAGACCTGCGGCAACTCGAACAAAAGCTCAACCGGATGCTCAAATCTTGAGACCACTTGCGGCATCTTCAGTCCCAGCCTGTGCTTGCGTTCCTGACGCATTCAACCCCACACGCGCAGCTTCCTCCCCGGCATGGTTCACAGTGCCTGCCGCTGCTAAGACATTCTTGCGCACGACTGGCAGCCACGAACGCCGTCACAAGCAGAGCACAGGACGGACAGATATACCTACATACACACATACACACACATACATACATACATACATACATATATATATGTATGTGTATATATATATATATATGTACATCTCGTACGTCACGTTGGAATTCATTCACCTGCCTGCACAGTGGAGCGCCAGCCGACTGCGCCCGCTGCGACTGCTGGCACGCCACATGGCTCTGCCAGGTCTCTCTGGCTGGCCCGGCATTCCTGAGTCTAAGTCTGCTTCAAGTTACGCGCGCGCGCACAGGGCAAGACAGTCTCCACTGGATCCCCTCGTTGCGGTACTCCGCCGGCCTGACTCGGCTGCTTCATCTTCTTCATGTGGCTCAGCTTCTGGAACTGGTTCTAACGGTTCTGACGTCCTCACAGGGCGTTCTCCGACGAATGGTCAGCAGCAGATTCCGTCTGCAGCTCCGCTCCTTTGGCCGGGCATGGTCTGGGCTCGGGGGGCAGCACGCGAGGGCGGCTTCCGCATCAAGAGCTGCATATCTGCGAAGGCCTCTCAGGCTGACTCAGGGACTTTGCAGTTTTACAGAGCGAAGAGAGCGGAGGAGCAGCGGAGCCGCAGCAGGCCTGGGCCGCACGCAGGCACAAATCCGCCCGCAGGGCCAACTCATCCGCACCGGAGCGCTTCGGAAGCCTCGACTCGTCGCGCTTCCATGTTCCATGTGCTCTTAGCTCTGACTCCCGTCCCGCCAAGGCGTGAGTATGAGTAGTTAGTCATCCGAGTCACACGAATTCCACGCCCCGGACCACAGTCTCGCCGGGCCCAATCTTTGGCACCACGTCCACTTGAGAGGCCCTCGCGATACCATCCTTGTTTGGAATTTGGATGCTGCACCCTGCGAAGGTACGAAACCCCAAAACTTTACGTAGCAGAAAAAATGGCCTACAGAGAGCCGAGCGTCTTTGTGCGACAGAAGCAGCTCGTAGGCTCCCTGGAGCGCTTGAAATGCTCCTGTGGATGTCTCGCCCTGCCTGCAACAAGTTGAATCGAGTCTGACAAACACTACCCAATTGAGCCTTCAGCACATCGCAAGGCCGTCTTTGCTGCACATGCCTGCCCTTCAGCATCTGCATGTGCAGGAGGCTCGTTGGCCTGTCTTGGCCCCACCTCTGTGATGCCAGATACCAACAACCAGGCATCAAAGCCGGTGCTTGATCCCTGCTCCCTGGCCTATACATGGGCAGAACTTCTAATTATAATTTCCAGAAGTGGTATCATGCAATGCCGCCGTGCCGATCTGTACAAGCACATTCAACGAGACAGCCACAGCTGTCCCCATCGAACTTTGCAAGGTAAGAGAGCATCTGCGATTGAAGTGCGGCCAAGTGTTAAGATAAGCTGTGCATGAACCCCGAGAGGGGTTGTGACTGTTTCCAGAGACATACCTACCTACATCTCCAGGAAGTGGACAGCGAGACAGC
Organism: Symbiodinium sp. clade A Y106; assembly: GCA_003297005.1. Lineage (NCBI taxonomy): Eukaryota > Dinophyceae > Suessiales > Symbiodiniaceae > Symbiodinium > Symbiodinium sp. clade A. The sequence continues at coordinate 27,068 of BGNK01003412.1, read as the reverse complement.
TTTGATCCACTCAAAAGATGTCCCGGCCGTGGACAGCAACTTAATTATCAATGCGCAAGCAAAAAGTCATCCCTGGTGTGCAATGCGGAATCAGTCTTCAGTCGGCGGTGTTGTCTTTCTGCTGCCTGCTGGACATCATGTTCCTCCTCAGACCGGGGCTGAACCTCCACAAATGTGTGCCTCACGACAACATTATGCTGAGATGACCTTCGCTGGGCCAGCTCAATTCGTCTGTTCAAGGCTTCACAACTCGAGCGAGGAATAAACCTTGGTTTCGAGTTGTCGTGGATATTGGGTGCCGTTGTTCCACCATTGGCATGGCGATATGCGGTCTTCTGCAAAGAGAATGCTTGCAAAACGCGGGTTCGGATCTCCATCCACTCTTCACTCCGCACGATGCATTGATATGGAACAATCAAGCGTCCATCAAGCCTGTGGTAAACCACGACAGGGATGTTCAAGTTGCGCAGAAATCGCTGGAGGTATGTGGAGAAGCGGAATTTCTCGTCACCGACCATGCTCGGGTCGAAGCGAGTCCACCGAGTGAGGCCAAGCGCCTCACCTGCTGCAATGGTTACTGTGGACTCTGTCGACTCTTCCTGGGGCAGGAATGGGAAGCCACGCTGCCAGGACTGGATAGTCAGGGTCACATAGGCTGCCTGATCGTGGTTGCGCAGCTCTTCCACCCCTGGCCGATTAAGCCACCACTGACACGTCCTCCTGCAAGACTCGATCAGCAGAGCGAAGTGGGTTGTGGCCCAGCCAGCAAACTTGTCCTCCGACACACTGAAGATTCCCGAAACGAGGAATTTTCCGTCTCCTTGCGGTCGACAGTGCAGCAATCCTTAGTGAAAAGTTCCTGCTGGTCTTGTTGTGCAGCGACTGGGCTACATCTATCACTAAGTTCTTTGCTGTGCCTGCAGAAGGTGTGGACACAATGTCTCTTTGCAGACCAGTAGCCTTCCGGTGGCTCACCTGCGTAATGGAAGAGGCCGATGGCACAGTCTCCTTTCTTGGGGTAGTCGCGGGAAACTTTCTGCAAGGCTGTGCATGCCCCGCCACCAGCCGTAAAGGAGAACTCTACGTAAGGTCTTGCAAGCCTTCCAAACAAGACGGTGCAGAGCCGAAGAAATCCCCAGCTGCCGAAGCGCCTGATGACGGCCTCTCCAGGTCCCAACATCTCCAGCAGCTCGATCCTGCCGAAACGGTCTCCACAACGCGCCTGGTGTCGTTCTCGTGTCTCTGGCCGCACGAAAACGCAACTGGTGTCTTCCGGAGGGTTCTTCACCACAACGTCTTCAATCGAGCACTTGATGATGTGCCCCCCCCAAGGGCAGTCGCAGTGGGACAGGGAACATCGTCCCTTGTCTATAGCAACCTCCCAGCCCTCATGGGAGAGCAGGTTTGGCACGAGCTCGAACCATTCCTCGTTGCACTCAGGTGGAACTGCCATGGTTCCTGTGACTGCTACGACCGCTGGAACTCTATAACTATAATGCCTTGAAGCCACAGAATACGAGAATCCACGGATGCTTGTGTCTCTTCTAACCAATTCTGCCACAGTCTCCAGTTCTGACCCAAGCCCGCGTGCATCTCTGCTGTGCAAGCCCTGCAACCGCCGACCGCCAGCCTGTCTGGATGCAGCTGCCGAGCTTTCCGGCGGTAGGCCTCAGGTTCCATCCGCATACTCCGCTACGCTTCGCTTGCTTCGGCTGTTTCTCCCTGACGTTGACTGGTCCGCTTTGGGCGGCTTGCCTTTGCCAAATCCTCCGTCGACGCGCTGTGGCCGAGTCCAAGCAGCTGCCTGAGGACAAGGCTGAAGTTAGATTACACCGTTCTCCCGATGCCAGTGGCCTGGCATTGTCCAACGATAGAACCTTTTGCAGCGCTTTGAGGTCGGTCCCTCAGTACTTGCACTGGCTGCGAAACCCTGGGGCCTGATCAGCGACACTCGGTCTCTTCATCTGAGCAGCGAATTTCTCCGAGGGCACGTGCATAAGCGGCAAGCCGGTGAGCTTTTGGGGGATCAAGGAATCCCTCAGTCTCCAAGGCACCTGGGCGAGAGGTTTGGTGTTCGGGTGGAGGGCTGCAGCTTTGAAGATCTCTGCGCCAGCACGAGGCACCATCGTCTCTGCGACTCTTGATATCCAGAAGCAATAACAGCTCCTGATCAGTCATCTCTCCTTGGAATGGGCCATCCAGCGAGCTTTGCCTCCCTCCAACAAGGCCTTTCCATTCACACTTCCCCACGCGACTTTTCTCTGCGCAAGACAAGAAGGAAGTCAAGAAGCTGCCCACATCGTCGTGTCGCGGCAGGCGACGTCCGCATTGGGCGAGGCTTGCAGCTCGAAGAGTCTCCAAGAAGACACTCGCATCCAGCAGCCTTAGCTTGCTGTAAGCAGCATCGCATCGACATGGGGACTGCAGGAAGTACAGACCTGACATGACGTGACCAATCGAGGTCGCAGCATTTGCTGCGAGCCGTTTGCCGCGGGGTGGGCCTCCACCAGCGCACACGAATGGAATGCAATGCTTTGCGGGCCAGAAACATGCACATGCGAGTCTTGGCTGCCAGCCAAAGGTTCTGTTAATGTTCAGATACGGACGATTCGCACAAAAACCCAGACCTCAACCCTGACTCCTCAACTCTTGAGCCCCTTGTCGCACCCGAAGCTGTAGGCGGCGGAAGGCCAGTGCCATCTGCAGGCTTCCGCCGCCGGGGTCACGCATGCCGCCAGGTCCGAGGCCAATGCCTCTCAACTCTGCATGCCCGAAAGCGTCTAAAGATGCGTGCGATGACATGGCGCAAGCTGCAGTCCAGGTGCCGCCGATGAACCATTGATGAGCATTTGCAAGCGCCTCACTGTAGCAATCAGGGCAGGAATGCGGTGACTTCTGACAGGTCGCCGGGTCGCCTGTGCCGGCTTCTCCTTGGGCTGAGCAGGCAAAAGCCCTTCCAAAGTCCTCGCATCCTCGGATGGCTCTGCTGGAACAGTAACAGGCAGCCTCCAAACACCGCACTCAGCAGGAAGGCATCTGGCATTACAGAGGTGTGGGAGTGGGACGGCTTTGGCTGCACACTGTTGGTAAGTAGCCTGGCAGTTGAGCTTCTTCGCTCGTACTTGCTGCGTGAGCGTCTGAGCGCATGGAAGGAGCACCACCGGCCAAGAGCGCAAGCAGGGACGACTGCGACATCAGCTCGATGTGCTCTGCAAGCACCTTTTGCGCCTCTCGTTTTCCAAACTTAGGCTCCCACCAAATCATAGCAGAATCATGGCAGCTTGACGACCCATGGAACAGCACAAGCAAACATAAATTTCGATGGTGCAACGTGCTTCGTTCGAAGCAGGCGTCGTGGGACGCAAGGTCGGAAATAGGTGGCCCGCGGCGTCGGACAATGTGTTAAGTAATCTCTGTACTACCCTGCTTATGGAATCTTCTAGACGTAGACCCCAGTTGAGGTGGAGTTTCGCGCAGTTTTTGGCCGCCCGCCCAGCTAAACACTGTCGCACCGCACAGACTCGTCCGAATCTCAAGACAGCACGAGGATCCCAGGGGCGTTGCGAACTCGTACTTGACACGCCCAGGAACAACTGACACCCATAATGAAGTCGCAAACCTGGCGGACCCTTGAAACCTAGCGACTGGCGAGGAAAGAGAGATCTGAGTACCTTGAATGACACCTAAAGTACCCGGGAGATCTCACACTCACCCCTTCAGCAGCATGCTATGTACAGGCTTCATCCGGGCAATTTCAAAACGACCAATGGTCGAGACCCCGAAGACCAAAACCACTCAAGCCAACAAGTCACTAGACAGGAATGGCCGTTACAAGAAACGAGAAGATAGTACACTACGAATCGCAGGTCATGCAGAAAGTGATTGAAACCACATCGGTTATTTGTGACATACAAATTCGTGCTGTTAGAGTGTAGGATTATTGAGTGGAAGGAACGGCGGGCACTCTACGGTCCACGTGGCCCCTCATACACAAGTCCCACAATCTCGCGTCGCCCCAGCACCCAACTACTTCTCTGTAGCGTACCATATGGCCATATGAAGGCTCGCATACCTAGGTGTATATGGAGTCTCGTGCAGTTCGAGACTCGTACCAATGTACTCATATTTGACTGGAAGGAAAACGAGGCACCCAACGGGATATGCTTCATGTCGCCCCTGATGTACGAATTTCACAATCCCGCCCACTGCACCCCCACCTATGTCATCCCGTGCTCGGCAGCGCGAGAATCTAGAGGCTTTGCCAAGAGATGCTTTCGGTGAGCACAGACGCGGGCAAAGCATAGATTCCCACCGATTTTGCCCCTCCCCTCAATCTACCTCCTGTTTGTCGATCCACCTATACAACTTTGTGCAAGCAACCGTAAGCAACAGGTCCGGTGATGCTGGCCTGCCGACCCATGTCTGCTGCTGCGTCCTCAGCAACCTGGCGTGACCTGGCAGCCGCAACGATCGGACGTGGAACTGACAACACTGCTTGATGATGCCACCGGGATGCTCTCCCTCTTCTGGGGTATATCTTCGCAAAGCATCCACAATCCGGCAGAAGCAGCCATGCCATGACAAACGCCCCTGTCAGAAATGCCGCGTATGCAAAACTGGTACGGACTCCGCACAGTACAAGTGGGTTGAAGCAGGAAAGCCTCCATCCAGTCGGCTATTGCACCTGCTTCGATGCCCGAGTCAGGCAGGTCAGTTGCCCAGCTGGTGGGCAATGTCGGCACAGCCACTGCACCTCCAAAGCCAGGGGTAGCACAGAGGTGATGGGCACAAAAATTGGTTGCACCTCCTAAGCCTTCCCGCCATGAAGATCTGACAGGCGCCCTCTTGCACCCGCCGCATTGCAGCATGCCTGCACGCGAAGGCGCGCAAAACGAAACCTGACATTTGCATCTGCACCTGTCCGACAACGTGCGGTCTGAAAGCCGGCCTAGCCGTTCCTTGTTCTTGGTGGGAACTACTAGCTTCTCGCTCTTGCAGCTGTCACATGATCCCTCTCTGCTGGGAGTCTCCTCCTGAACTTTAGTGACACCATCCGCTTGGTGTGCAGGAGGATGATCTCCTTGCGACTGCCGGGCAAAGGCCTTGGCCTTAGCAGGCGAGGGCGCCGCGACGGTGATCTTCTGGACATCGGCATGCGTGCTCTTGCCAAGCCCTGCAGTTCGCAAGGTGACGGAAACTGGTGGCGCCACGCAGAGTGGTGCGGTTCCTGCGGTAGGCGCTATGGGCTCAAAACCGCGGGTGTGCATTGAAAGCACGGAAGCCTGTAGTTTTGCTGCCTGCGGAGACTGGAGAGCTTTGCTGACACTCTCTGTAGAGGATTCTGCATCGATCTTTGGCTCCCCTTCCGGCCGATCCTTGGGTGCGGAGGTCACCGCACTCTGCTGGTGCTCCTTATTGAGATCTGGCCGTGGGGTCGAATACTTCCGAGCTGGGGCAGCCTTGGGCTTCGGAACTTCTGGCGCTTTTGGTATTGCAAGCTTTGGTGCATCTGCTGTCGGAAGCTCAGGCAACTCTCGGACATCTCGCACTTGTTGCTTGTCGTCTGGTGAAACTTGAGAGGCCGCGGCTGCTTCCTGTGCAGGAGGCTCGCGCGGACCAGGCGCAGCTTTCGCTTCTACTTTGGAGCTTTCCGGCGCCTCCGCCCGTACTTCTTTGCTGGAAGTGCTTGGGCTGCGTCCCGTTCTCGGGGCAGCGTCGGCAGGGCCGGCAGGGGTTGCGGTCGACGGCACGGCTCTTTCCGTGACTTCGGGCACAGTTGGGGCTGAGGCTGGGGCCTCTGCTTCAGCCTTGTTCCTCACTGGGGTGCTGCTTCTTCGGGGGGTCTGCGCTCTTTGGCGATTCGCAGGCCTCGTAAATTTCATGCGAAAATACTTCAGCCGTCGTCTCGTTGCTATTGCACCAAGCACGTCCATGCCCGACAAAGCCTAGCTGCACAGCTATTAGCACTGCATGATCTGACAGCACAGTGGCCTCGACTTAGGCTGGCTTTTCCCCCTGGCTCGCCGGGGTGTGGGCGTACCTGTCTGCCATGCATCTGAAAGATGCGAGCGTGACATCCCATCTCTACAGTTCTAAAGCTCAACCTATGGCACAAAGAGCTGATGGACGGTTCCAACCTGCTGATTGAGTTAATTGTTTTCAATCGAGTGCCCTGCGAGACTGCATCAACATCTGGCAGAACAGAATCCTCGTTGCGACACTCTATCCTGCTTTCTCAGTCCCGTTTCGGAAAAGGAGCTCGGAGCACTACAGAAGCGCTCTGCTAGCCTTAGCTGTCCTTTAGATCCCGCAGTCGAAGTCCAAGTGGCGTCTCATGCTGCTGGCGGAGACATGGGAGACGACCGGGCGGCCGCGCCAGGGTAATCCCGCTTCGAGGTCAACTTCTGCCTTTGTCTGCAGGTCACACAGCACACGTCGGCAGGCTTCCGCCCTCACTCTAGTTCTCAAGGCCGTCTCCAGAAATACTTCTTTTGAAGAAAAGAAACGAAATCTACACGATGTTCGGGCTGGCAAGCCCTGGTCAAAGTGCAGGCAATGCAAACGCCCTGCTACGAATCTTTTCTGCCACTTGGCAAGCTCGAGCAGTCCCAGCTTTGCGGGCAGAAGCTTTCAGTCCTGCAAAACCTCACAAGCAGAAGGGCAACTCTCACATCCGTAACATTTTCCTGCGGTTTTGAGCAGTCCAATCATCTGAAAAAGGCTCTGGTACGTCAACATCTTCGAACTTGCCCTCACGAGTGAAGTTACGAAGTTTGCTGAAGAAGGTCTCCTCTTGAGACTTCAGCTGCTGTTGAAGCTTTGCCTTGCTAAGCTCCTTTCCGGTAGTAAAAGAAGGATCGTACACGATGCTCCATCTCTGACCTTTCGTCAGGAACTCCAGGAGCCCCTTTCGGGTCGAAGGAGCGGAAATTGTCAAGCCGTCCGCCAACTGAGCTGCTCCGTTCACCCAGCGTAGCTTCGTTCCAAGCCGCAGAGCTTGTTGGTAAGAAACTGTAAGCGCGAACCCTGCCTTCGATGATCGAAGACCATGCAGTGAACTGAGATTCCTTGTCATGGCATCAAAAATTCCTTTGGGCTCTGTAATGAGAGCCCCCGTCGTCTGGGCCTTCAGATCAACATGTAGAGCCTCACGGGTCACCGTGCCGCCGTTCAACTCGAACCAGATGGCTCGAAGAAGGAAGCAAGAGTCCTCGCCAACGGTGATGGCCGTTGCTCCCAAGGGTCTCGCGAGGAGCTGTACTGCTCTTCCACGCCACCAGGGACAGTTGGCCCTCTTCTCAAGCAACCCACATGGACCATAGCACGCCACGTATCCCACAGTTGAAGATTTGTTGGGACGGTTGCCCTGGCTGGCATCCGCCCGCACCACAGTGCTGATGTCCTTCCAAGAAAGGCCCCAGGCAGCATACAGGAGTCTCTGGCCTGCTGTCCGCCTCACTTCACGGACAAGCCTGTTCACGTCCTCGAGGGTGCCGACTGTTGCCGTTGGCACTCTAGAGAGGAGAAGAGAAACTTCCGCCTGAAACTGTGGTCCAGTCTGAGTCGCCTTCCAGGCGATGGCCCCAAGAGCGCCCCGAAGGGCTGCAATCTCTTCCTTGGTGGCAGGAGACTTCTTTTGGGAGAGCCTCTGCTTGGACAAAGGGATCTCCTTCACCCAATCGCGGATGTACTCCTCTTGATTCACGAAGATGCCCTCAGAAGCTTGCTTCACAAAGCAGCCCGCAAACGTAAAACCCTGTGAAGCCAAAGACCACTTACCGAAACGGAAGGCTGCACGGAGGTGTTCCTTAGCCTTCTCGTACGCGGGGTCTCCTCGGCGTCCGGCGATCAGGAAGTCGTCTACATGGATCCCCGTCACGGCGATGAGCTCATTAGCCTCATTGTAAAGGCCAAACAGACAGCGGTCAAAGGTCATTTGCCGCCAGCCGTACGCCTTCACTCGTGCCATACCCTTGGGGCACGGACTAAACCGTAGAAGGCGTTCGTAAGCTTGAGAACGGGTCGGCGGGGTCACCCCCAAACATCGCTGACAGCTCGCTCGGCGCAAACACGAGGAGGTTCTCGTCTTCAAGGTTGCTGAGGCTTTGGAGGAAAGCAGACGTAATGTCACCGCTCTCCAAGTCAAAGCTGTTGTTGGCAGCCACAGTCAACAAGGCATTTCGCGACGTCCTGGACAAGGTTGGCGCCGCTGTCTCCACGTCGGTGACATTATGTGCTTGATAGCCCAGCACAACAAACCGCGCCTTGGCTCGCCCATCCGACTTTCTGGTGCGGACCCAGCGCATGGACATCACCTTGCCCCAGTCCAGGCTGCAGGGCTCTTGTCCAGATAGGGTCCGGACCGCCGCCTCACGCACACCGTTGGAGACCTCCACCGCCTGCGCCTCGTCAAACTCCTTCTTCTCATCCAAGCTCAGCACCCTCCAGTTCACCTCGCGAGACTTCTCCGTCATTTTCTGCGACAGCCACACCGCTGCCGTCTTCGGCTTCTTCGCCAGTCGCTTGAGGTCCTTCTCCTTACAGACAATCTCGCAGGCAAAAGCATAGTGCTCTACCTCCTCCGAGACTGCTTTGTAGGCAACCCGGCGCTTCTTTGGGTCAGTCTCCTCAGCAACCAGCTCTTCAGAACTACTGTCTTCAGATGTGGAGTAAGGAGCGCACTCGCATGCTCTTCTTCCAAACCATCTGGCTGAGGAGGAAGAGTCGTGACTCGCTCCTGGTCGACTTGTCCCAAGGCCTGAGGCACCACTTGCTCCGAAGGAAAAGGGGTGTCTGGAACCATGGGTTCATCAACGGCTTCTTCGTTCGGAACCTCAGCAACAATCGGGACTGGTACCAGCGGTTCAGCTGAACTAGACGCAGACGACCTCACAGATAGAGGAACTGGTCTTTCTTGAGGAGAAGCTAGCCGTTCTGGTCGAGGAGGAACTGGTTTTCGGAGAAGAGAAGCAAGCCTTCCAGTTGTGGACGCGCACCAGCATCCCAGGTCGCTGCTCCCAGACGTCCTTCTCAACTCGTGGCCCTGGAGCCGAGGACTCCGCACGAACTTCCACAGGCTCAAGGTTTTTCCTCAAGCTCGCCTCCCGGTGTCTCCCCACTGGCGTCCAAAGTGCTTTCCACGGTAACCCCGCAGCAGGGTTTCTAGCCCCACTGCTGTCTGATGGATAGTGGTTCCTTGTGTGCTGCCACCAGCTGTTCTCGCTCGGTACAGGGACGAAGCTGATTCAGCTTTCGCACGGACCAGCCAAACCTTCCTGAAAAAAAACCCTCAAAGGCCCAGTCCAGCCTCCATGGCCGTGCCGGACTCGTGCTCTCCAGAGCATTGCCAGTGACCCTGCGCGATATTCTCCCGTCGCTCTGGCCACGGTGTTCTTCAGCTTCGACAACTTTATCGCCGCGTCGGCTTTGACGAAGGCCTCCTCAGCTTTAGTTCGAAGCAGAAGGCTCTGTCCGAATGCTTTCTTCGGGTCCAGGCCGACTGGCAAAGAGTTGTCGCGTAGCCATCCGCGGGCCCACTGAAACGGAGAGTAGGTGGACTCGGCTATTGTGGGCCTGAGCCGCCAGAGCAAACATGGAGGACACAGTGAGGTCGAGGTCCTCCTTCTCAAGCTTCTCGACGGTCCTCTTGTGAGGACCTGCACCGTCCGTTCCCAAGCATCCAGTGTGCCTCGGCAGGCGCGGTGAGCAAACCCACGCCGCTGTGTGCACAAAAATCAATCATCTCTCGGCTTGTGAAGTGAGCCGCCGCATCGGTGAAAAACCATTTTGGGCTCGGGTTGGCATTGAGCCATACCCTGACGATCTGGCTCTTGATATCCTGAGCCGTGGGCTCCCAGTTCTCATCCGACTTATAGGTCTTCAGGCAGGCAATCATAGTGAAGCGGGAGCCCCGATCAACCATGACAAGGAACTTGGATTTCATTGGCACTGACTCGACAACATGCTCATACTCGAACACATCAAGGCCTAACACAAAGTCCCGCCGGCTCTTCGAGGCTAACATCGGGAGGCCCGGTCTTTCGCCTGGCCTCTACGCAGTCCGGACATGACAGCTCTCTAGCCAAGGAAACGGCCCATTCAGGAGCGCCTCGTCGAAGAAGTAGTCGGGAAAGGTTCTCCATGGAGGTGTGTCCCGACGCCTTGTGCACTCTGAGCATCATCTCCTTCACTTGCTGCAGCCTCTTGCCGGAAGGCTGTTCGGTAGGAAGAGCGTTGGAGATCCCAAAGCGTAGGTCGTCTCGCCCTCGAAATCGTCTCCCACTGCCCAAGCCTCCACATCTTCACGCAGAGAGCGGCCACAGCCACGAAGTTCCCAGAGGACACCCTCCACAATCTCGTTGCACATCTTTCCCGGAAGCGCGACCCGCCCGGCTGGCAGTTGAGCGTGCTCCGTGTGACCGGGGCAGCGCCGCCCCCTCAGGGAAGTAGCCAGGGAAGGGCTGGAGGTAATGATCCGCCACTTCTTGCCGTGGGCCTCGAGACTCTTTGGGTAGGCGCAGCCGTGCACGACGAAGGAGGTCAACACCCCAGAGCCCGGCCCCGATCAAATATCGTCCTGGTTGCCTCGCAGTCCTGGCCGTACTTCAGGTCCATAGGCCATTCCCAGGCGAAGTGACGGCCTCCCTCCATCTGAGCACAGGCTCCCTGCGCCAATTCCCAGGCAATGTCCTTGCATCGCCGTTGGGCTCGAAGGTGGTTCCTCCACTGCAAAGGAGAGGTGCTTCTTGTAGCAAGGCGCCCCTCACATAGGGCGCGATCCACACAAAGACCGGCATCTTCACGTAGAGTTCCGCAATCACCTTCTTCAGGTTGTACCCAAAGTCTTTGGCGAAGGCCTGGTAGGTGATGCCCATCTCGGCCGAAGTAGAGCCAAAATGGCCCTGAGGGGAAATCCCATTGATCTCCCAAAACTCCGCAGCTTGAATCGAATTCAAAAGCGTTGTCGTAGTGCAAAGCAGGGTGGTAAAGTAAGTGACCCCAGCAGCACGCAAAGCCCGCCTGGTGGTGGTAGTGAAACCCTTGCTCCTCGAAGGCAGTCCTCTCACAGCCGGATCCAGTGCATGATCATCATCGCAGGCCGCTCCACACCCGGGCCGGCACCCAAAACCTGGCCGGCTTCTGCCTTCTCCCTCACTTTGTGCGCCGAAGCAGGGCCATCCTGCTTGGCGGGGATCGTCGAACGGAGCTGCCTCTTTCACGCGGGAGGCTGCCATGTGGTGCTCGGAGGCGCAGTTGGGCAAGACGAAGAGCTAGGTTCCCAAGCCTTTGTGGCAACGGCGGGCGCAACACAGAATTCTCAAGCTGCTCATGTCGTATTGCAAAAATGCTTTCTTCAGCAACTTCAGAACGGCACAGCTCTGCAGGGGGATCAGCAACATGTTCTGAAAAACGTGCATCACGCTGCCAACTGCTCACGCCGATCATGCTAAAGTGCCTAGGTTCACAACTGCCGACATGCATGCTCTCTGGAACCCTGACCGTATACTTTTGAACCTTGTCTTGGGACTTCTGCAGCTCAGCCAAAGCCCCGGGAGTTGCCAACAGGTCCAGAAGAGACGGGGCATCAAACGGCAAACTCACATGGTACTTGTCCTCGGCTCGCTTCCTCAGGCCGCTAAGGTCGGTCAGCTGGCCCTGCACAGGAATCTGCAGGTGGCCGGACCCTGTCTCGAGCAACTGTGTGCCCCACAGACGGCCTTGCTCATCTCGAAACCAAAGGCACATGTTATGTTGGCCTTGGCCTTCACCAAGAAACGGCTCCCGAAGTGTTCTCTGCCTGGTGGGTCTGAGGCCGCGAGTCACCGTCCAGCACATAGAACGAAATCGACCCAAGGGCCGTGCCGAAGAGAGTGGCCAAAGAGGTCGCCCGAAGCGAAAGTCCATCCCCAAACTTGAAAAGAGGTCGGTGGAGCCGCGGAAGCCATGAGGTAGGCCGTCTCGAGGCTGATCACCAGAAGATGCTCCACAGCCTCAGATTTCTGGCTCGAGCCAATCATCTCGCGGTCTCCTGGAAAGACTGGTCCACCTCAGGCTCGGGCTCGTCACTGAACGGCTCAAAGGGAAGGAGCTCGCCAGCCAAAGTCCCGTAGCACAGGGACGCGTAATCATCACCAGCCGCCGGTTCAAGGAGGTAGTCGGGCTCATGCTCGTCCGTGCCCGTCTCCTCTTCAAGGCCCTGGCCGCCCTCAAAGAAGACCTGGTTCACCTCGTTCTGGATCAATTACAGGTCCTCGAGGTCCTCCTTCCAATCCACAGCGCCCTTGCCGGGAAACTTGCCAGGACTTCCCCTTCACCTTGCCTCTCTTCGCTCCCTTGGCTCCATGCGGCGAGCTGCCGCCCTTCTTGCCCCCGAGAGGGTGGTAGCCTCGGACCGCTCTCACTCGAGCACCGAAGCGTCCTGCTCCTGGGTCAGCAAGGCCTCTTCCTCGTCCACGGCCTCGCCCTCTTCAGGAACGGTCTCGGTCGTGGTAAGAAGCCGCCGTCCAGTCTGAAGAGCCCCAGTGGCCTCCTCATCCCAGGGTCGCTCGCCCCAGCCATCATGCAGGACGGCGTGGGGAACGCCCTGCCTGGTGGCGGCCTTCTTCGGGATCTCCGAACAGAGCCGGCAGCGCCTGACGGAGTTGGAGGTCAAGGTCAGGATCTGCATCCGCTGGTCGCTGTTCACGCCGGCTGCTTTCAGCAGCCGATATCCTCTGAGCTCGTCCTCGAAGACATCCAGGTCCGCCGCCAGCTTTACCACAACAGGTGGCACAAAGGTGGGCGCCGGCTCGGGAACAGCATCCTCAGCACCGTCCGCCGCCTCCTCGGACGTCTCCTTCTTTTCCTTGGCAGAGCTCGGGGAAGCAGCCGCAGCAGCCGACGGAGTGCTCGGCGGCGGCGGCACCACGCTCTCAAGAACTTCCACCTTCTTATCCCGGGACCGCAACAGCTGGTCTGAAGCTCCCGGAAGAGGTCATCCTCCCTGACAATCAGCCCCGGTATGCCCCGGTATCGTCTCGGAATCTTTCCGTCTCTCAGGGAGTGCACCTTTCCAGCTTCGAGAAGGAATCCGGTATCGGAAGAGTCTGCAATGGGGAGGCTCGCAGAACCTGCAGCAATTTGTCCAAGCCGCCAGCGCTGCTGAACTCATCCGGCGCCAAGTGTCGGACCACACTCCGGGCCGGGCCAGTCAGGCGGCTCCAGACTCTGGCCGCTGCCCCTCGCCTTTCTCCTTCCTTCAAGGTCTTCTCATACCAGCGGCAGGCGGTCTCAAAGGCGTGGAAGGAGCCAGGGTCCCCATTCCAAGTCGGCTCGTCTGTCGCAAACTCTCTGCTCATCTCAGCAGTCACCCTGGATCAAGCGGAGCACACCAGGTGCTCCGCTGCCATGTTCGGGCTGGCAAGCCCTGGTCGAAAGTGCAGGCAATGCAGACGCTCCGCTACAAATCTTTTCTGCCACTTGGCAAGCTCGAGCAGTCAGAAGCTTTCAGTCCTGCAAAACCTCACAAGCAGAAGGGCAACTCTCACACACGACGACATGTTATCGATATCGACTTTTTCCCTGGCGGGTCGTGGGCCGCGCTGATCTCTTCGAACGACTGCATCCCTTGATCTCGCGAGCGGACAAGGTGCAACATTTTGTGCACGGCACTTCCAGACGGCTGCTTCCAAGTCGACCTCCCATGCCTCGGAGCTTTGGAAGCAGAGGAAGCTGGCAACTGGCCTGAAGCTTCCGAAGCTTCTGTCACCTGCCTCGCCAGCCCTTGGCACAAGCGGCAGCCCTGTGATCGCCGCAGCACGGGCTCGCAGGGTGCTCGCTGCCCACACAGCGTTCTTCGTCCAGGAGAAGCTTTCCGACATCCGCACCGGCAGCTAATGAAGTCTGGCTGATACGCTTACTGTCTCTTTCTGCAAAATGGTACACACGAACAGCTGCTTCTGCACTTCGAGACCATCGGCCAGCAATGACCTCTCAATTACAGTACAGAGTGTGTGAAGTGTCGATATGGGCTCTGTCTCCGGGTCCGGGTGTAGTGTGTGAGGCTGTCTTTGACTTTTGCCCCCGCTCCTGGTGTTCCATGGCTTGCGAACTCGGACCAAAGCGCATAGCTCCCTTGCTTTGCCGTGTGGGCCCGTGCAGGGTGCCCATAGGCCCATATGCCCGCACGCGTCATTTCTGCAAACAGCTGCTCTGAGCATCATTCGAGGTCTAGTCCTAACCATGGTCCTGAACCTGTCTCCTGCCTGCGCTCGAATTAAGGTGACACCATGGCTTCCACGTGCTATCTGGGCTGCTTCTCGACCTTGAAGGCATGGTAGCCCATTCCCTGCCAAAATCAATCGCTCGGGCTGCACTCCTGGCTGTGCCCTCGCTGGCCTGTCGCACGTATCGCGCCTGCACACTCTGCCCAACCACGTCCTGAGGACAAGTGCCACAGTTCACGACAACCCGGAAAGACTCGCTACAAACAAGCCGCAATATGTTTCCCGGTATGCGCTCGAAGGAAAATCGTGTCTCCCACAGCCTCAGCAGGTAGGCTGGCATCAGGGACAGCAGGATAGCAGCAGCATCAGCCTTCGACATAAGGGGCGAGCAATGGGTCGAGGAAGTGCCCCGGAGTGCTCGACGACGATTTCTTGTCGGGGGCCCATGTGGGCTCCTCGAGCACTGACCTTTCCACAGCTCCCATCTGCCACGTCCTTCCTTGAATGCAGCCGTCGGCTACAGGTCCGCAGCCTCGTCTCCGTTCACCTCTAGCTTGAAACCGTTTGTGTTGGTCAGGAATATCCTCCACCATGCTTGGTCTGCAGGCTTGTACATCAAGGTCTGTCGGTCTCTCGGTCCTGTCACCATGGTAGACATCGCCAACGGACCGCTTCTCCACTTTGAAGGCTTGATCAGAGCCCTGGTGACACGAGGACTCCCCGACGATCTGAGAAGCTGATCAGAGGCTTCCGTAAGGACTCCCCTCCCCGCCCAGCACGCCCAGCGCCTTCTCGGACGAGTGGGCTCCGACTCGGAAGTTTTGGATCTGCAAAAGGCCGGCCAGGTTTTGTTAGAGCTGCCAACTGCGAATCTGGCTGCAAGGGGCCCGAACTCCGAGGAGCTTCCCGTTGTAGGCCCTTAGCCAAATGCTTTCAATGCAAGGCAAAGCAATTCGGGGCAGAAAGCCCCACCGAGCCTCAGGTATATGGTGTCCCCAGGCTTCACAACAGGATTCAACGAAGCGGGGCCAGCGTTTGCCATTTCGCCACCTCCAGTCTCGAACTCGGTGCCAGCGATGCAACAGATGCAAAGCCAAACACAGCCTGGTCCTCCCCAGGTTCGCCACTGCCGAGCGGCCAACACCTTCACCGCCGCAGAATCCGCAGATCAAAGATAATGCTAGCCGCTGGATGTCTGGCCTCAGGTGTGACCTCGGATCCTTGTGCAAGAATGGTTGCGAGGAGTGCTGTGAGGGCACAGAGCATGGCGAGGGCGTCGAGTCACTCGCGAGGGTTTGTAACTTCTTCGTGTAAGATGGAGCTAGATTCGGTGCTTGCGGTTGGACCAAGTACTGGCAGTACTGTCCAGTTTGCTGTGGCCACACGTGATAGTCATGTCCGTGGCATCCAATCTACGCAAACAGCCACACGCGAAAGAGTTCAGCTTTGATCGCTTTCAGCATGCAGCCGACACATGTGTGGTGCTAGGCCAAACCGACATTGCGACACTCATGTTTTACTCTGGAGCAAGCCTTCCTCGCACATGCCAGTCTTGTTGACAGGTCTTGGCTACTTTCCCCACCCTGAGAACATTTACAGACGAACGTGAAAACGTCCTTGTTTTAGTCGACCATTCTTGGCTGCTTCCGTTGCGGTTTCGTCGCAGCGTTCGCCTGGACGGGGCAAGTAATCAACGAAAGGTGGATCCATTCTTCAAGGAGGTCGCAGTGCAAAGGCTGAGGATGTCCAATTCATACCACCATGTCTTGCTTCAGCTCAACGCGGCACACCTTCTTGGGATGCTTGGCTAGTTAAGGACAACAAGACGCAGGCAAGCGGCTCCGCTGTTTTGGCGGACGAAATTTGTCAGGTGGTCATTGGACGGCCGGCCCAGACGGCGGACAATACGCACGCCTCCTCTGAAGTGTTCAGACCCGCAGCGTGCTCCCAAAAACCCTTCACGTCAAGCGCTAGTCCTGTCGGTAGCACCTGCCGCTTGTCGTGCTGCCCGAGCAGTTTCTTTGCCTCGAAGCACTCAAGTTTGACTCTCCTGCCTCTTAGATCGCTCTGAATTGTGTCCTTTTGCACTTTACAAATCCGCATCGCTGATAAACGACTTTAAGCCCAACAGGTTGAAGTTGAAGCTTTGTGACAGAGCCGGCCTCTTCATGAGTTGCGTGAGTGTCGACCAAGTCAGTGTCTGGCTCCTGTGGGCCCGCAACCCCGTATTTGGGAGAAGCAAGCGCGCCTGCAACGGAACCTGGTAGATGATGGGCAGCTCACTGCCGCCATCAACCTGTCGGGTTTCTACCACATGAGCCGTTGCCGGCAAGCACCAGCAGGGGACAAGGGCTCCAGGCGAGTGCTCTGCTATGCCTTACATTAAGATACTTTGGCCCTGAAGCGCTCCGACTCCCGCCTCAGAGAGAAGATCTAGGCTTTCCAGGCGGGAGCGCCGTAGATCCCTCATCTTGTCAAAGGCCTGGTGACAAGGCTCCCCAGATCTTCCGAAAGCCTCAGCCCTCAACTCCATGACTCCATGCCTTGCAAAGCGAGATGAGCGCCTCAAGCTTGGCCTTCGTCAATGGGCAAAGATCAAGAGAGTTGCGGCTGGTGCATGAGAGCACAATCAGACGAAGCCCCGGGTGGCTGAATCGAAAGCCAGAAGCCAGTCAAAGGATGACGATCGTGCAGGCGATAAATGGAAGAGAGAGGCCCTGGACCCCGGACCCTTTTCTGAACCGAGGCGCTTTGCGCAGCATCTCCAGCCTCAGACCTGGAAGTTGGAAGTTGCTTGCGCGCCGCGTTTGGAAAAGGAGCGCAATGTGGGCTTGTCATGAGAATGGACCCCTTGTGCGCAAGACCATTCGAGCATGTAGTCCATCGAGAACGAGCAAGCTTCACTACTTGGCGCCGGGCCAACTGCTTGTCTTACAATCACACTTCGTAAGGTTTCACCATCTCGTACGTACGCAGTGAATCCGACTCGCTGCCCCGTTAGGTGGCCGGCTGTTGGGGATCAGTGTCTCAGCGACATCTTTCCTCGAGATCCAGCTTGCAGCGGGGTGCACCACAACCACATGCCAGAAGTCTAAGCTCTTGTTGCTACCAAGCTTCTTATTGTCAGCGGGCTGTGAACCCAGAGTCTTAACGACTTGCAGAAATCGCTGCTGCGCCAGATTTCTTCGAAGGCTGGACAGGGAAAAAGTGTTTTGACTGCAGTTTTAAAATGCGGAGCACGGCTGGAAGGCGCCTTAGAGCGAACTGCACGACGGGTGTCGTGCTCTCCTGGCCAACACCAAGGCGCTTCGAGTGCTTCTGCAAGAAGCGGCTGGTGGCCACCCCCTCGCCCTGCGAATGACAGCAAGATTGGGCTTTTGAGACGGAAGACATCCTGTGACGTCAAGCCTCGATGGCCAAGTACAGGATGTACCATGCTAAGATCTCCTGGCAAACCAACACAGAACCAGAACTTTGGAGCTTTCAGATCTGGTCTTCAAAGCGTCTCAGGGCCTTCACCTTGGCGGCACCTTGCTCTAGCTCCGGGTCCTCGTAGTAAGCCTCCGGACTCTCACTCTCAGCGACCACCCCCTCCCAGAGGATTTCTGGTGCAAAGACACCGCCTCAAGCTCTTGCGCTGCTGTGTTGAAGGCACGAAAGTCCCCTGATTCGAGGGCGACTTGTGCCCAATATTCGTGAGCCTGGATCACGGGGTCTCGGCTCTCAAACTGTGACATTCGTGGCAACACGAACCAAGCCTCGACAGCAAAGCTGTTGTGCAAATGCTGAACCCTCAAGTCTTGTGAGATGCTTCTTAACCTGGGCAGCAAGCACGAAAGCAAGGCAAGCTGGGTGAACCCGGCTTCTTTAGCAACCCACTTGGGTTTACTCACTCTTCGTGTGTCCGAGAATCATTTCACCAACATGGCTCCAATCTCTTTGGCTCCTCCACTTCTCTTTGGCCAGCAAGAGAGCCTGGAAAATGAAAAGCCCCTGCTCCATGACGTACTTTGTGCATGGGTTCCCGCGCCTCCCGCAGGACGTGCAGCGGCCGAACATCTTCCGGCTTCGGCTGCCCGCAGAAGCGCATCTAGGTGCTCCAAAGTTCAAAGCAGCATTGGAGACGAGCGGGAGATGGATGCGCTCCAAGGAACGAAGGAGCGCTCAGGGTCCGTATTGCGACCCCTTATCGGCTCGCCGGAGGCGGTCGACTTGCCTCCAGCAAGGCCGCAAGGCTGCAAAACTGACTTTGGAGTTGCGAGTTTCATCCCGAGCAATGCTGCAGCAAGTGGTTTCTGGAATGCCTCCTTCACTGCGCGTGTCGAAGCCCTCACCCCCTGCAGTGGCTTCGCAGCTACATGGCTACACGGTGCCAGCTGTGGAATGGGCCAACACATGAAAGGATGATGCCTACATAGCTGTCAGCGCGATCGTCGTGCTGATTTGCATAGGGCATCTGACGTAGAGGACCAGGATTGTCAATAAAAGCCTGGCAAAGTCACCGGGCATCGACATCGCATGACATCGCAACTGATGCGGGCAAGGAGCCTCCCTAAAGCTTTTGATCTTGTTGTCCTTGTCACCCTTGGCCTGCACGAGCAGCTCGCAGCTAGCTGTCAAATTGACCATTACGACAGATTGTAGCCTGAAGCCGGAAGCCAGATAACGTGGCCTGCGACAGTTTCTGAGCAAGCTTCGCCTTCTTGGGAGGAGGCTCCTGCTCGCAATAGCATTCGGGTGCGCTGGTGAAAGCCACCCCAAAATCGCCGCGACTGCCTCCTTGGCTTTCTGCTTGCCTGTCTGATGCGCACGGGGAATGGAACTGCAAGTGTCTCTGGAAACAAAGAGTAAAAAAGTGAGAGCATGCGGGAGCATAACCGAGGCAGACGGGAGGGGAGTAAGAGCGAAGGAGAGTGATGCCCGGCCTTGGGTCGGCTGGGCCCAACCGTAAGAGGCTCCATTTTCTTTGCGGGCAGTTCGATCTGCACGGAAGGCTCACACTGTAATGACGGAAGCCCTCAAGATCCTCACTCTCGGGGCACCTCCCCGAGTTGAGCGACTTCGGTCTGCAGCGGAAGGCAGGCGAGGCGAAGAGTGGAAGTGGAGAAAAGTCAAACCTTGGCCTTTCCATGTACCCCAATCATCATCATCGTTTTTGCCTCTGCCAGGAGCTGCATGGTACTATCAAATATTCAACTTCGCAACAAGCATCAGCACGAGAACTCTCGCAAACAGCCAGGCCTCCGCCCCAACCGCCACTGCCAGAACTTAGTTGAGACTGACGCGAACCGTAGGACATGCCATGCCCTTCACTCTCATTCCATGCAGGCAATCGAAAAACCCGCGGAGGCATGTTGAGGAGTGGGTCTCAGCCAAAGCACTTCCACCAGCTGTTGTCTGTCTCCTTCGTTTGTGGTGCTTCCCAGCAAGCGGTGAGCAGCTCATCGAACTTTTTGGCCACTTCCGGGTCGAATTCGCTCATCGCTGACCACCTCAGAACTGGACCCAGGCCCCAGAAACCCCAGAAGCCGCAGAGCTCCTTCCATGCAGCCGGAGACGCAATTTTTTGGTCTTCACGGTGCCGGTCAAGCCCAGACCTCGGCAAAAGAAATGCGCTCGGTTTGGCCAGCACTCCCACACCGCAAATCACCGCAACACCGCAGCCCAAAGGCTCCTGCTCTGCTGTCCCCCCTTGCTCCTACTGCAGTGGGCGGCCGCGAAATTTAAACAACAGACAGCTATCTAAGGTGAAACTTTTTGGCTGCATGTTTCAGGAGTCGCTTCCGGATTTGTCCATCTCCGCAAGGGCGATGCTCGGAAACCAGCACCACGTGGGCACCTGGTCATCTTGGGTGTCAACCCAGCACAAGCCCTCACGAATGCAATGGCGGAGAGCGCTCTCGGCTCGCTCTGAACCCCATCCAGTCTTGATCAAATCCTCAGCACAGATCTTTCCCCCTCTGCGAGCTGCCAGGTCTAATGCTTGGGCCGGATCGTCGCTCAGCTCCTCGGGAATGGAACAGATGAGGCGGTGCTTTCCACAAATTCGGATGGAAACACCGGGGCCGAGTTGGGCTAAGCAGTCCACTGCTCTTTCGATATCCTCCAAGCCGAGATCGCCCCGAGCGCGAGAGCGTCTGAGAGTCGTCAGACACTGCTTCAAGTCCAGCAGGCCGCCGTTCTCATCCCGGCTTGTGAGACAAAGTGTTAACACTTGCACCACCAAATCGTTGTAGAACTGGCCAACTCCCAACAGCTCATCCCACAGACCCTTACTGCTTGCCAGCGGATCCACACCAGCAGCAATGCACATTTCGCAAAAGGACTTACGGAACTGAGGGTCGGAGTTGATGCGGTCGCGATGGCGAGATGCAAACTCTCCCAAAGACTTCTGCAAGTTCTGCAGCAAAGCTTGGGCTTGCTGGCCCTTGTCCGCCTCCATCCGCTCTCCAACAGCACTGAGCGCACTTTGCCGGGCCTGTCCCCGCATGAGGCCCGCTAGACCCGGTTGCCGCCTCATGGCTGCAACTCTACTGACGGAACCCTCTCTCTTCAAGGTCTGCAATTAGCACTTTGCTCCAGGGTTGCTTGCGGCATGTGCCGAGTGCAAGAGCTTTGTGAACAAAAGTTCGTTTGGCAAGGCTGTGTACCGCTGTAAAGTGCGCAGTGCCATGAGTGTCGTATGCTTGCAACAGACAAATCTCATACAAGACTGAGAGGGTTTGCTGCTCAGGCCTCGGCCTAAAACCAAAGCAAGCAGCAGCGACCGCTTCGTCAGTCCAACCGCTCTGACATCGGGATGACTCTTCACCTCGCGAGGCACACAGCGGTGCCAGCGCTGACATGCTAGATGAACGCAAACGACTGAAAACGGCTTGTCTGCGACCATATCGACAAGCCCTCTGATGACCTGGGCAAGCATATAGTCCGATAGACGGAGGCTCAAAGTTCTCTCCAGGTCCTCAGTGTGTCCGATATGCAAAATGAAGAGCAGCTGCATAACGGTCAGCCAAAACTGTGGAAAAGCACCCTTTGGATCCGCTCATCGAAACAATGCTCATAAAGGCCATCGACCTCAGACACGGCTCAGGTACATGTCTGCATTCAATGAAATCATGACATTGTGTCCGTTGGACAGGCCTTCGGGATAAGGTTTTTGTATACGACGGCACAGCAACATCGCGTCCACCGTCAATCCCAACTCTTGCAGACATGCCACCTTGCCACAGCTGTCCACAGCTGTCTGCAACATTGAGGAAGCACAACCATGGAAGGGAGACCTGAAATCGACACTCTTTCCAGAATCCATGCTGCCCTGTGCCACGCTTGCCCCCTGAGCTCTTTGCGACGAGTCCAGGCTAACAAGCGGCACCATTCCATTGCAGAGTAGCCTGGCAAGCCGGCAAGATGAAGTGCAAACACTGGGCTGCTTGGTAGAGCAAAAATGGTCCCTTCATCCATAAGGACATGTTGGCTCTCGGTTTTGCCGCCTGCTTGAAGATCTACTCTACTCTAATCGAACCTACGGCCCCACGAACAATTCAATGTAAATGTGCTCCGCCAAAAAACTTCGCCACTTGCCTTCTCGTGATGCACAACATGGACCTAACATCAAGCCCATGTGCAGTGCTGGCCAAGATGCTGAACTTCGGCGCCATACAACTGTATCTTCGGAGGCCTCAGCATATGATTTTACCACATCTTTTACCGACAATGATGCTGTGCACTGCTGGAATCGCCAAGAGGCATAGTGCATTGGGGTCACCCCGGAAAGAAATCCGGGGGCTGGCTGGCAACAGCCGAAAAATGATTTGAGAGCTCAAATTGCGATGTCACGTGCAACCGCAACAATGGGCACTTGTTAAGCTGCCTGAGGATACACAGTGCAAATACACAAGTACCATCGCTGAAAATAGCACGTTGTTTCGTCTCGACTGCTGCTTATTGACTTCAAATGACCATCTTCTTGCTCGCTTCGTTCCCAATCGATGCTCTGGCAGAGCGAATGCATTCGAGAGTTGCATGAGTCCTGAAACAACCGTCTTGCGGTCAGTAACTACAAAGTGAAACAGAAGATATATACAGAACGGGCACATATGCCTCATCAGATCACAGATTCAAACCTTCCAACAATGAACGTTGGTTGGGCTTGACACACACCAGCCACAAAGTGCATGTGGGCTGACGGCAGGCCTACGGTGTTGCACAGGTGCTGCGGCGAGAAGAGCAGATGCAGAAACACGTCGTCAGGCAACTGCTCAATGTCCACAACTGTTAGCCCTGACAAGTGGGCACGGTATGTCCATGCCCGTCGCCACGGTACAAAGAGGGGGCAAGAGCGCAGAGCGTGAACAAAGCCCCAAACAGCAGCTCCACATAGACATGGCTGGGCTTGCTTGCTGTGACGGGCAGAACGTCCGTCAAGGACTGGGTGATGGCCACACCGGGCCAATGTCCGAGTTATGAACATTTGGGCAGAAACTCAGCCTGCGATGATATTCAGCGAAATACGAATCGACGGCACCGCCGCGACTTCAGCACGACGTGCATCAACAGCAAGCCAACCTAAGGCAGGGCACATGCAGCGACGTCTCCAGACAGCCACGGTGCTTCCACTGCAGCCCGGCGACACTCCCCACACATGCGGCGCGGATGCCACAGTCACGCATAGCGAATTAATTCATGGGCCCAGGAGTGTTGCTGGCCTAAGGCATAACGAAAGACTCGTGCAGCAAGACCCCTGTGGGTGCTAGCAGGAACTGCAGAGCAGAAGCGCCCGAACAAACTGAACTGGCTTCTCAAGACCTCGTGGCGAAAGGGCCCAACCTAACGCACCTAACACGGCCGCAGCAGGAGCCCCAGAGGGCCACTGTAAGAGGCGACGGCCCCATTGACGCAGTTTCCTGTCTTGTCGAGACGGTTATTGAGCTGGTGCTGAGGAAATGACAGTCGTACAACATTGACGGGAGCACATATGAGTCGAACAAGCTGCGCCGAATGGCGATTTTGCGCCCAAGTCAAGAACTGATGAAATTTACGGTTGCTGTTTGCATAAAGACGCTCAGCGGCTCCGCTGCTCTTGCACTGCGAGGATATGGATTTTCGTCCCGATGAGCTTAGGTTTCACAGCCGGTGTGTAGTATCGTGGAAGTCTGTAAGCACCAAACTCGTCCATGTATTTTCGCGTGAATGTGTCGATGTACGCATCCTGCTTCACAAAATGTGGCAACATCAGCATGGTCACGTGACAGTATCTCCTCGGAACCTACGAATCGGCTGACGGGTTGAGGCGGGCCCGCGACATCAAAGCACTCGAAAATCTCGGCCCGAGCATGTGGTAGCGCTGGTTTGTGTCCCGCCAGCTTGAAATCATCGACAAAACGGCCCATGCCCACAATGTGTCCGTTACATTCATTCTTAAGGATCTGACACTCAATGTCACGAGCCTGCAGCAAATACTCCAGCGGCTTGGATGCAAGACGCGCCGGCTCACACAGGGCTGCAATGTGGAGGCTTTAGTGACTTTAGTGATTCAAATCACTATTTCCGAGGGTTCACTTTTTAAAAGCAAACCAATTATACTATAATAAAAATATTCTAGTGTAATAAATGCTTAAGCAACAACCGGTCGTCAACATGATCTTCCCAATCGCTGTTTGAACGTGTGAGTCCGTACATGGCCATGTACAACAGATGCACAGGACAGCGCATCTCCAATTCGGATTGTGTGCGAAATTCTCTCGGCAAACAAATTGCGTTCGGACGACCTTTGAGTCGAGCTTTCAGCGTCAGCAGCTTGACAATCGTCGTCGGGTTGCAAGCCAGCATAGCAATCTAGCGCCCGCGATCCTTCAAGCGTGATGGGTCGACCGTGCAATTGGCCTTTCTCCACAAGCCGGCCGTAGTCGCGCACACTGTCGCCGAGTGCCACTATGCGAGCTTTGAAACGGTGTTGGGATTGATCGAGCTCGCAGTGCTTAAATCCCCAAGATGAGGGCACGTACTCCACATCAGGGCCGTACTTGGCCACAGCGGTTTCCCATTCACACACTTCAGATTCCCAGGTCCGCTTCGAAGCGTGGTTTGCCGCCTCCTTGCGGATAGCTTCACGTGCAGCGTTTGTGTGTCCCACTCGGGATCCCTTCGCATGACGATCTTTGGTACGCAAGCGAACATTCTCCCCATCTCAGTTGTCAGCTTGTCCAGCTCCTGTTCAAGCCGAAGTGCTGCAGGCGTTGTGAAAACCGTCCCACCACGAACAACTGTGGTGAGTCCAAACCAATCGCTTTCAAACGTCCTGGTGGAGGAGGTACCCGCATTGTCGCGATCATGGCTTCGCTGCTGCGATCTCTCGGAATCCGCATCCGAACTGTGTATGCAGTCGGGCCGTGATTCGGTGCTGGTCTGATTGTGGCTGCTGTACGTCGGCCTGGGTCGCTCTGAATCCGCATCTGATGGATGTGATCGTCCATCATGTGCGCGAGACGAACTTGAGACGGCATTCTGTGCAACAGCTGGTCCTTGAGAGGCACGCTCCGAATCTGCATCCGATGGATGCGACCCGCGTTGGGACTTCGATCGGCCAGAGGAAGATGTAGCATCGTCGGCATGTCGATCAGGGCGTGGCGGCACAAGGCCACTACCCATGCTGTCATCGAATTTGGCTCAAGGTCAAGCAAGCCTTTGCGTAGCTTCGCTGCTCGGGCCCCGCCGATGCCGTTGCGGAGGTGCCCTCGACGCCCTCGGTGACCATCGCGCAGCTTGCCCGACCGCCGGTGTGCTCGGAACGCGTGGGGCAGCGTTGGAGAGGGCGGTGGCGCGAGTGTGCCACGAGGCGGGAGCCCGAGTGGCCACCAATGTCCTCTTACGGGACATGAATGTTGATGTGCCCTTGGCTGACGGCCGCCGCATCGAGGTCTTAGCAAATGGCTTACCCATTTGGCAGGGCGCACAGGCGGCCGTCGACACCACTTTGGTGTCACCAGTCACGCGGGCGGATGACGCGCAGCCGCATGCCGATCGTGTCGCAGGCACGGCACTTGAGCAAGCGGCGAAACGCAAACGCCTGCACACTTACCCTGAACTTGCAGTAGCTCGCCGTTGCAAACTGGTTGCGCTGGGCCTTGAGGTGGGCAGCAGGTTCAGCCGAGAGGCTGCTGCCTTCCTGCGACAGCTGGCCAAAACTCGCGCCCGTGAGTCGCCGGCGCTGTTACGCCCGGTCGTGTAACGTGCATCGTTGCACCGTTGGACGGGCATGCTGGCGGTGGCGGCCCAGTGTGCGCTGGCCCACTCCTTGCTCGAATTGCCACTGGCGGGAGCGGACGAGTGCGACGGCGTGCTGGCTTCGTCGCGAGTTTTAGGAGTCACGTATATAGGACTGGGGCGCTCCGACCGTCCGCAGGCGGAAAAAGGTGTGTGTAAAAAAAGGGGAGCGAAGCCGGCGGAGAAGTAGACTAGTCCATACCCGGGCAAACCATCGCTGCATGGGCTGCAGCCTGGGCGTGCCTGGGACAACATCGACGCGCGCGAAGCCGGGTCAAGGTCAGAGAAAAGGCTCGCGCAGGCGGATGCGTCCAAGCAGGCCGCGGCGGCTCGCTGCCACCCTCGCAGCGGCTCTCCAAGGTTGCGTTCAACCATCGCAGGGGGCGGGCGGCCGCCCTCAGCAATTTTGTCCCACGGCGGCAGCGCGAACCGGTTCCTGTAGCTGCGCCGCTGCTGTCGCTAGTTCGGCCAGGCTTCGCGCTGCCTCGCGCCAGCGTTGAGCGACTGCACACGGTGGATAATCTCCGCCACGAACTGCTTCCGCGGCCCGACGCAGTCCTAAGCCCCCGAGCTTCAGAGGCAGCGCTGCGCGTCTGCTACCGATCTCGTCAATGCGGACCGGGGCATCGTTGGCCAGGAGGTCGGCAAGGCAGCGTGCGACTCCTTCGTCGTGGCTGCGTGCGAACTCGTCCGTCAGGGAAGGTGCCAAGGACGGGAGGAGATAATTACAACGTGGCGCGGCACACAAAAGTAGTAGCAACCACCCCGACTGAAGGTCGGGCAAGCTTGGGATTCTGTCCAGCAAGCGACCGTGGTTGAGCGCTTTATTCCGCAGGGCCTCCTTTTTGAAGGCCTCGCTTCCAAACGGTGTGCCCAGAACGAGGAAGCCTTGCTGCTCAGGTCGCAAGGAATGGTCACCGACCCACACGGGCGCCTCCCCCGGCGCCGCAGGGAGCACTTCAGCAAGGCCTGGGGGTTGCTCGCGTGTAGAGTTCCAAACACGCGTCTTGCCCAGGTGCACATCGATGTTGGCGTGACGCTTGAGCTCCGTGCGCAAGGTGACAAACGCGGCGCAAGCGCCCGCCGGGTCACACGACATATACGCCTCGGTCCCTGCGCGCGTGGAAAGCGCGTGCTGGAACGGGCTAGACACCTCAATGAAAACGTCAGATGCTTGCTGGGCGAGGGTCCGAGATTCTCGGCGACGGAAGACGTCTCCCATTACCAGGGCACGTATGCTTCCATTCGGTTTCTGTAACGCAACCAGCCGCCCAAGACGGAGGCCGTCGACGACCTTCGCCGGCAGACGTCCTGCGGCGAAGAGATGGGCGGCATGGAGGAGCAGATCGGAGCATGTTTCGTCGTCAAGCAGCCTCCGCCGCTTCGGACGCACAGCGGCGGGCCGAGCGGGCCGTCGCGCTCGCGCATCTGGGTGAACTGTCTGCCGCACGGCAGCTCTTGAGGCTTCCCCGCTCGCTCCTGCCACCGACGAGACACTTGCAGTTTTTTTTTTAAACACTCCTTTTTCCGTCTGCAGCAAGGTCTCTGCCCCAACCTACACCACTACGGCGGCGCCGCAAGGAGCTCGCCCAGCGGCAGCTC
>BGNK01003411.1:29347-74085 GCA_003297005.1 Symbiodinium sp. clade A Y106 | reverse complement strand
AAACATCCACATCAAAATCAATATAGAAAATCTCCATAAAATCAATAGAAATCTTCCATAAAATCAATAGAAATTTTCCTTAAAATCAATAGAAATTTTCTATAAAATCAATAGAAAGAACACGATCAAAATCAATAGAAATCAGCGATTAAAATCAATAGAAACCTGTACCAACAAATGGACGGTTCGATTGAAATTTCCTCAAATTCAATAGAAGTTTCGTGTCCTCTCAAAATCAANCAATAGAAACCTGTACCAACAAATGGACGGTTCGATTGAAATTTCCTCAAATTCAATAGAAGTTTCGTGTCCTCTCAAAATCAAGCGTCCGATTGAAAAAAATCAAGCGTGCGTCCTCTCGGTAGCTGTGCGCCTCCGAAGTGCCTGCGTGAAAGATGCTCATCACCTCAACCCTCAAGCTCTATAGGGTTTAGGGCTTTCGGGGGTTTAGGGTTTAGGGTTTTCGGGGTTAGGGGTTAATGCTTTCGGGGTTGAGGGCTTTAGGGTTTAGGTCTTTAGAGTTTCTTGTGACTTTTGGCTCGTAGCGGCTGGGCTCTTTCTAGCTTCAGGCGCCATCACCGAGATCTTATTCATGATGCTCCGCTTCAGGACGCTACGCAAACTGCGGAATCCGGTGTGTTCCTTGGCTCTAGCTGTGAACGTTCAACGGAGCCTGGACTTGAAGTTTGAGGTCCACGATATTCGCAAAAAAGGACATTTACGTAGATAGTATAAGATATTCATCCCCCCTAGTCCGAAAACCAGAAATCGACTCCTACTCAGGGTCACGCTTCGCTTGACTGTACAGCCTGAGCGGTCTTTCAATGCTGTAGGCTGCGGGGTGATTTGTGCTGAATCCCTGCAGTTACACGAAACCGCAAAAAAGCTAAAGCTTTCAAACCTTATATATATATATATACATACATACATACGACTACCCAAAGCATCTCAGTTCATGTACTCCTCAGTCGTACTACAAGGCTCCCTTAGTTTGGTGCACTTCTGCTGGCCAGTGGCTGGAAATGTCGGAGATTCTCGTGTAGGCCCTGTGGCACGGAATTGAGAGCTATGGTACCGAGGGTTGAAGTTAAATGTGTGTGTGTGTAGCGGTTGGGGTTCGGGGATCAGGGCTTAAAGCTTAATTTCGTAACAAAAACCTGCAAGATAGAAAGCAAGCCTGGACAGTACAGCACCGCAAGGATAACGAGGAACTCAGTACCCACTATGTGAAAGCTCACGTATTTTGTAAGGTCTGTTTACAGCTTCGCAACTGCGGTTTGTAAGAGCCGTTGGACATATTACATGCTAGTTGACAGAAGTAGGGAAAGGTGCTGCGACGAGGCACCATACCGACATCTGGTGCGCATGTGGGCTAAAAGAAGGATAGAAATAGCTCCCCGTACTCCCATGTAGTCGACTCTCTGGTGGTGTCCAGGTCTGGACAGGCCAAACGCCCTATTTAATCCAAAACACCTCAATCTCAAAGCCAAAGCCCTGAGAAACGATCTGAGCAACGATCCCAAATCCAAAAACGCTCGAAACCCTCAACCCCTAAACCCATATCAAGAAGCCTGAGCTCTTGAAAATTGTTCATCCCAAAATCCAAAGCCGGCAAGAAGCCCCATGGGCCTTAACAATCAGAGTCGGGTTTGGGGGGTATACTATACTATAAGTCCAGGGTTAAGGTTTATATGGGGATAAGGTGTATGGCTTAATTGTGGGCTTTGGGGTTAAGGCATTAAGGGTTGATAGGGGTTGGGATTAGGTTTTAAGGGTTTAGGGTTTACCCATAGGCTCCATAGTAGTTCCCTTTTGGGGTTAGCTTATAGGATTCTATAGATGAACCCCAAAAAGGAACTACTTGGGAGCCTCTAGGTACGTATATTAATTCAGGAACCCCCCCCAAGTAGTGTAGGCAAGTATTAATTTCCCTATATTACGCGAGCTTCCTGCAGCTTCCTGGTCAACATTCCCTGCAAGCTTCGATGGTTTGTAGGGCCCCAAACAAGCACAGAAGCAAACATTAGGATAGGGATATCCCATATAAATCCCCCTCATAATGAAGCCCAATACAGTAATGTGCTTTTGGGGTTTAGGGCTTCCATGATGAGTTTCTAAGTCTATAGGGCATAGGGTTTATGGTTTATAGGGCTTATGGTTTATAGGGTTTAGGGTCCTGAAACTGCGAAAACCCACACAAAACGCACGCACGACCTTGGTACAATATCAGCCATGCAAGTCCTTGGTACAATATCAGCCATGCAAGTCCCTCCTGAGAAGATTATTGCGTGTCCTTTAAAAGGGTTCCTTTAAGCGATCCTGTAAATGGAAGTCAAAAGCCCTGAACGCCGAACCCTGCGAAGTCTGCGACACCAGCACCAAGCCCAGCAAACCACTGAACAAGGGCACACTGAGCAGAGTGATCCCTAAGCTTTAAATTAAGCTGTTCACTGCCAATCCTTACAGAGCCATTACCCATAGGCTCCATAGTAGCTCCTTTTTGGGATTACCTTTTAGGATTCTATATATGAACCCCTAAAAGGAATTACTTTGGAGCCTCTAGGTAAGCAAGCCCTGTAAAAGGTGATCCGTCAAAGCAACCCTGATCAACCGGGGCAAGGTCTAAACATAGGAAGCCTTTTGGGAGTTTCCGAAAATAGGGGACCCTAATGTAGTACCCTAAATAGTAGGGTCCTTGTTTTATAAGGACCCCATGAGAAGGTACCCTCATTTTCGGAAACTCCCTTTTGAATTGGAAGAGGGTTTCGGAGGTTTGTTCTACTATCATCTACACATAAGAGGATACGGCTTCTAATTATTCCGGCCCATATATCATGGAACCCTCCCGTTTGGAACCCTTGAAAACGAACCCATCGTTAATGACTATCCGTATACAACTCCCTTTAAATTGAACTCCACTTTTCATGAATATCCTTACAGAATCTTTTAAGCCTTTGAAAGGAACCCAAATTCTATTGATCTACCGTGAACCTGCAGGGACCGGCCTGGACATGGGCAGTGCAAACACTGCTGATCTTCCGACTCTGAAAACCTTGGCTTCAGGGAGCGCTACGGTTTAAAGGTTGGGGGTTGGGGATCCTATTTTTCGGTTTTTGCCGGCAGGACGGGGGGTTTCAGGGATTTATGATTTGAGACTATGTTCCCGGCTCCGGCACTAGCGGTTCAGTGATTGCGTGCACCTGCTGCAAAGGTCGAGGACCGCAGAATGCACAAGCAGCAGATGCACCGAACCACAATGGACACTCTAGGTAGGATGTCAAAGTCTTTCGCGCCTCGAGCTTTAGCAGGGCTTTTTTGCCGATCTGGGGGTTCAAGGATAACGGGAGCTTGCTGTTACGACTTTGCGGATAGATGTTGGGTGGGAATCCTGACATCTGAATGTCTGAATTTCCGCCATTTCGGGAGTCTGGCGATTTTAAGTTCGAGGGCAGCCGCGGGAAGCGGGGTGGGGGAGGATCCCGGGCTGGCAGGTTTAGAGGGCTCAGGGTTTAAGAGAGGGTGTCGGGTCTTTCGGTTAATAGGTTTTAGGGTTTAGGGGTTGGGGATTTTGGATGAACGTTTTCGGGTCTCTGGCAACATATTCTGCAGGCCTAGCGCAACCACTTGCATGAAGGAACAGGAGGTATCCCAAGATTGCACATGCCTGTAGCACAGTGTCTACTTTGGCATGAACAATTTGAAATCACGAGGTTCCAGAATCAGTAACTGTCGGAGGGATTGTATATTCTCATAATACCGGAGAGACCTTCAGACTCACGCAAATTGAAATGCGCAAGCTCTAGCACTATGAAATCCAAGCGGCCGACAGCTGGGTACTTGGGATTTTGCCAGTAGGAACCGGAGGTTGGAGTTAAAATTTCAGTCTTTTTGAACGTCCAGAACATGGACACGTAGGGAAACCTAACCCCCCAACCCCTAAAACCCTGAAGCCCTAAACCCTAAAACCCCTCTGGGCCCAACTCAAAACCCCTAAAACTCTAAAGCCCCAACCCTAACCCTTAAACACTCTGGGCCCAACTCTCTTCCCTTTAACAGAGCTCGGGACGTTGGAACCGATGCTCGGAGAACTTGTGGCGGAAGCGCTCCTTTGACACCATTGGGAGCGCATCAAAACGGGGACATCTAGGATTCAGGTTGTATAGGGTTGACCCAGAGGCTCCATAGTAGTTCCTCTTCGGGGTTCATATTTAGGATCCTACAAGGCAATTCCCAAAAAAGGAACTACTACGGAGCCTATGGGTAGCTTCTCAAACCGGGGACAGGGTTTACGGTTTAGCGTCTCCAATCGGAGACTTCCAGGATTCAGATGCAGGGTTTTAGGTTTGGCGTCTCAATTCGGGAACTTCTAGGGTGCAGGGCCCCGCAGCATGGGGTGAGGTCTTGAGACTTCTGGAACTCACATCAAGATGTAAGTGTACCTGACCTTCACGCCCCCCTCCCCCCCTCCCAAAAAAGTTCAATGGGAAAGTCCGTGCTCACAATCACTGTCCTACACTCTGAATTCCCTACACGACCCTTTATAATCCTGTATAAAGTCGGTATAGCAAAACCCTACAGCAATCCCATCAACACATCCCTCGCCCATGGAGCCAGGCCACAGCATCGTCAGGGCGCAAGAAGTTCACGAAGGCATAGCCGACGTTGCTGCGATTGTGCACGTCCATCCTCAGGCCAAAACCCTAAACCCCTAAACCCTAAACCGCTAAACCTTAAGCCCTAAACCACGTCATCCCCCCAAGAACAAGCCCCACAGACCGAACTACAGGCAACAGCCCAAAACTCAAAAACCAAAATCCCCTAAGCCACATAGATTTCAGCGCTAGAGTCCTAACCCAAAGTTCCTTACCCCAACATCCGAAAGCTCTGGGTCTGGGGCCCTGATTATAAACCTTACTTCCCAAGAGCAGTATCTCCTAACCCTGGAACCCGTAAGCCCTGGAGCCCTAAGCCCAGGGCAACTCCGCACCCCGCCATGGGAGAACTTACGGTCTATAGTAGCTATGGAATTAGGGTTTAGGGTTTAGGGGTTTAGGGTTTATCGTTTGTGGCTGCTAATGGCTGGAAACAAGGTAATCCTAGAGACGATGTTATTTATGACTTACTGAACTTCGGATGTTCCGACAGACCCTACCAGCACATGAATGAAAATAAGCATAAGCTGCAAAACAAAAACAAACAATAAGCAATAATTGAGAGATACATGTATATGTATATACACGCATACATATGCGTATAGATATTCAGCACAAACCTATTATGCCCGACCTCATACTCCATGGTCTAGCAAAATGCTATGTATTGGTTCGAACGGTCAGACCCCGTCCCCACCAGCTCTCCGACCCTGCCGCCGGAGTGCGGGAGATAGAAAAAGTCAAAGGTGCCTGTAAATCCCATCTCATTGATCTCCTGCGCAGTTCAAGGGTTCAAGGAATCTGGTTTCAGATCTCCTGCACATCTAGGGGCTTTGGGACTCAGGTTTGGAGTTTAGGTTTGGGGTTTAGGGCCAAGGGCTCGGCCTCCGTGCTGCTCCTAGCTAGACAGCTAGACGATGTCGGACTCGGCTGTGTGGGAAACTTACCTACAGCATCCTTTGCATGCATGAAGCTTCGATGGATTCGAAGATCCGATCGCATGCTGTCTGTTGCCATGATCTGTAGTCAGTTGATGGCATTTCAATAGAAGATGCCACATGTTAACACAAGATCCGAAGGTGATTTCAAAGGGGACGACTGTTCAAAGATTACATTTGGTACCGCGGAACTCCTATACCCCTATGCCCTGCCCATACCCACCCCGGCCACCTGTAGCAGCGAATTCTGCGTATACTTGTTTGGGATGTTGCGGAGCATCATCGTGGTAACCTGGGAAGGCTTGGGGGTTAGGGCCCCTGGCAGGTTCAAGGTTTGCGGATGAAGCTTTGCCAACGAGTTCCTCAATCTCCGAAACAATGTCTGCCTTAAACCTTGAACATCTGAAAACCCTAGAAACCATGTACAAGACCCTACAATCCAGGTCAACGCCGGTCGAATTAGCTACGCTTTAGGGGCTTAGGGCGTTAAGGTGTTTGAGGTTTACGGCTTGGAAAGGCAGCAACTGGACTGCCCTGAGCTCGCCGCATCCACGGCTTCACCGCTGGACTGCCGACTGAAGGCTACAGCCTCCCGACGAAGTCGTGGTCGGTCGGGTTATGGGGGCTTCGGAAAGCCTCATCAGAATTCACTATCTTTGCTGTTATTATTGCTATTATTTTCTACTATAGATATTATTCTTGTTCTTCTTCTCATCATCAAATAATCAGAAGAAGAAGATTTACTATTAGTGGTGTTGTTGTTGTAGCCGCTACGGATCAGACTGGCAGGGTAGCTCGTGTGGCTTTCGAACGTGCCTTGGGTTCCAACTGCTCTTGAGGCCCCCACCAGGCCTCTCTTTTCAACCGTAAGGTGAGTTGGCCCCACTTATGTGCCATGTGCCACCATATGAGCCGGTCTGGTCTGCCAGGTCCCAATTCCTCGGCCCAGTTACTGTTACGGCATTGCTTTCTGGGCAAGCGGTAGGGTTTCCACCTTCCGCGCGGTGGGAGAGAGTCACTTCAGCTCGCTGTTGTGGCGAAATAGCGGATGGCGCTGAGGATTACAGTGCACTCACACAATTGTTCCTATATCAGAAAGAAGCGACATGACACTTGTCTGCCGACAGGAGGCTCTAGCACAGCGAAGCCGGAAGGAAGAGACACAGTCGCGGAGAGGCAAACTAACCCAGGAGGACAGGTCCTGCCTGAGCCGACCTACACGGCAGGAGGTGCCAGCGAGGCTTATAGCACAGCTTAGCCGGAAGGAAGCGACACAGTCGCAGAGAGGAGGCCCGCAACCGACGCAGTAGGGAGACGAGGCACTAGCACAGCTAAGCCAGAAGGAAGCGACACAGTCGCGGAGAGGCAGACTGACCCAGCACTCTGGTACGGCTCCGTGTCACATCTGGGTACAGTTGCAAAGCGGACGCGCTTGCTGTGCTGTGCCATGAGTGGCGGGCTTCGGCTACGGCCCTCCCAGTTGTGTTCGTTACTGTCCTGTTACCGACGGGGTCAGGCAGTGCTAGGAGTGACGGCTTATGTGCTTTGACGACTAACCATCCTTACGGCCCATCGCTGGTAGTCCGGAGTTACCCAGTGTGGGACGCCACTAGACGGGAACTCTGGGAGACGGCTCCACGGACTACGACCCACTGGCTGCCAGTTCGTGAATATTGGACGCAATGATTCACACTGAGGGTGACGGAGGTTACGAAGACAGTCAAGTGATGTCCAGTGAAGCAACTGCTCAAGCCATAGGCAGCTCTTTTCCAAAGGGGCTGATTGGCCTTGAGATCAGGATTAGTTCTCTTGTTTTTTCATTTCACGGTTCTCTGTGTTTCGTTACTTCATGGTTGGTGGCTAGCTCGAGGCCTCAGAGCAAAATGTGCCACTGGCCCTGCTCCAAAAACGGATGAAGGAGGCACCTGCGAGCGATATTCGCATGGGCAGTCCCCTCGTGCCACCTGCCACAGCCTGTGTTCGTGATTGTGTCAGAACTCAGGCCGCTGAGCCTCTGTTGAAAAGCCGGCAACCCGGCCACAAGCACAGCCCTAAGCACATGCTGAGGAGCAGCTTTTCACTCTTTCTGAAACGCCAGTGAAGCCGACATCTGCCTTAAGGGCGGGTGCTGGCCCAAAATTTACGGGCATGAACGCACAACATGGGTGCCTGTGCGCGGGAAGGCCTGACCCCACAACAGGTGGGCATGGCCCGCCTCGCGTTAAGGCCAAAAGTGTTTTGAGCACTCGCAGGCCCCCCACAGGCTTTAGGCCCAGGCTCCTTTCAGAATGGCTCTGGTCTCTGTCCTTGTTGTTGGCCCTGGTTTTCCTGTTGGGTTGGGGCTTGCCGGTTGTCTGGTTGTTTTTCTACTTTTGCCTTTCCGAATTGAGCCGAAGTCGGTTTCATTCAACCCATAGTGAGTGCCAAAGCGGTAATCGCCCGCCAAGCGCAGAGCACGTTCACGCAGCGTTCAATTGAACTAATAATTGTTGCTGCTGCTGCTGCTGTTGTTGTTGTTGTTGTTAGTATTATCATTATGGGATATGATAACTATAGTAGGAGTGTTATGAGTACTATTCCTTATTTCAGCTATACGTACATGTGTTATCACTACAAATATTGATAGTGTCATTAATTGTTCTTATTGCTCATGTTTTTGTTGCTATCGCTAATTACTTGAGAGCTTCACGGGTTCAGGTTCTGATGATCTCCCTGGGTCCATGTATGGACAGAGACTATACTGGGCCCTTAAAGGAATCCCGTTACGGCCCAAGTATGCGCTAAAAACCTATGCGAACGCTTTCGGATTGAAATTCGCAAGGCGTAGAAGCATAATTATAGCGAAAATGGTTTAAGACGGCATAATATTCTTTTCGAGGCCTTTCTAGACTAGAGGCCAGATACATGCTCAGTCATAGTGGAGTGTTGCAGTTGACGAGCAGCCTCAACCTTGGTGAATCCGAATGCCTGGACCGCCCGTTGTAGTTGGCTTGTGTTGGACGATCCTAAGCACAGCATTGCCTAGCCACCGAAAAGGAGGTACACTGGGGGCGATATAGTCAGGTAGGGTTGGAGGAGCTTATGTTCCTCCGCAAACTGCCTGTATTTTAGGTTGTGCGGGGCACGTCGGATAAAATTCTTGTCAACTCAGGAACGAAATGAAGTACCTCCGAAAATCTGCTCTACAATAGCAAAAAATACCACCACCTGCTATCAGAGCTATCAGAAGAGGAATGCCCAGAAATGACAATACGACCACATGAGCATATTAATAACACCCCCCCCCCGCACCCCCAAGAACCACAACACAAAATATGTCTACAAACCCAAGAACAAAGCACGTGCCCCTTCAAGAGCCCGTTTGGAACCTTCATAGAACCCTCTCGAAAGACCAAAGGCGACCAACATCAAAGGTGCCTCCAAGTCTTCCGACTTGGGAACGCTCTGTGCATGGTAGGGCTGAAAGCCTTGGCGGTTTAGTGAGGGTTCAGGGTTTTGGGGCTTAGGGTTCCTGGAAAGTTTGTGAAAAGTTTGTGACAGTTTCATATTTGGGGTTTGCAGGCCTAACACGGCTGTCTTGTGCATTCTTGGTCTTGCGGCCGTGCAATAACAGCGAGATCTTGTGAGTGTACAGCACGGCAGTGATGCCGGCATCAAGGCCTTACAACATGAAACTACAAGTCCTATCCAGCTATGGCTTCCTCGTATAACGTGTCAAGCGTTGCTGGATTTCTTGAGCTTCATGTTCAGGGCGGTAGTGTTGGGGTTCAGGGTTTAGGGCTTTTGTAATAGGTGTGCACAGAAGGTAAGGGGCAGAACAATCTAAATCACAGGTCCAAGCAACTCTCGAGGTCTTTGCGGATACTTTGAGAGAGTCATTTCCTTGAGCCGTGCAAGCAGCGGCCCAGAGCCACATTTGGTCTCTAAACCTGGACACTTTGCCTTACGCCCTGCATCGTAGCTTCCAAGCCTTAAGCCCTAAACCCTACCCTACAGCATGCACTGGGAATGCACATCCCTGAAACTTAGAGGCCCTAAACACCAGGACTCCTACATCTTGGATACTGCCCCCCCCCCGCACTGCTTATGCAGTTTACCTAACTGTTACAAAGTTGGGGGCAGTACCCAATCTACATCCCACTTCTGCATCATGGAGGCTCTTCTTCGGCGGAGCCCCGTGATCAGCTGAATGCTCCTCAAAAATCAGGGGTTTGGGGTTTAGGGTAGCTATGGGGGTTTGGCGCTTGTGGCCTAGAGCTTGAATCTCTGTAGCCTGCCATAACCTAGTTTGTTGTTGTAGGATTTTCGACTTTGTTGGGTGCGGGATTCGAGTGAGACCTTACAGTTAACCCTAAACCCTAAACCTTAAACCCTAAAGTCACAAAAGAAACAGGCTCAAGTGGGTGTAAGGCTCGAGGATCACACTTACCAGCTTCCCGGAAAGCCTTGTCCGAAGGATCAGAGGACTCATAGTCTCGGGGGCTGAGTACCCTAGTCCAAGCAAGGTTAGCCTTTTCGAGTATGGTAGGATTATATCAACCCTAAACCCTAAACCCTAAACCATCAACCCCAACAGGTTAAACGTTATCAGTCATCTACTCAACTAAGTTTGTAAGGCTTCTGGATCTCACTAGTCCGCAAACTCACCCTAGGGTCCAGTTGTTTGGTTTAGTGGTCTAGGGTTTCGGGTTCAGTTTGTGTTAACGGTTTAGTGCTTAGATTTTGCCTAAATGGCTTCGGGTTTAGGCTTCAGTTTTTCGTTTTAAACAGTTTAAGGCTTAGACTATTCAGGGCCCGAGATTCATGCTCTCTTTGAACATGCGCTGTAAGCCAGGCCAAAACGGTGCGGATATATGACCAAGTATACAACTAACCCTAAACCACTCTCCTAGAGCCCTGGACCTTTAAACTTCAAAAGACAGAGTCCAAAGCCCTATAATAAGACCCCTCATGTACATATTCATATATGTGTGTACATTCTCTCATTCTCTCTCTGTATATATATATATATATATATACGTCTACATACTAAACAAACACATGTGTATAGATATATGTAGAAAGAGAGAGAACTGCAAACCATATTAGTCGACTTATCACCCCACTTAAAACTACCCATGAACCTCCAAGTAGCCTTAACAATAAACCCTCAACCCTCAACCCTAAACCCCCCGAGCCCCAAAGCCCTGAACCCTAAGCCCTGAACCCCAAACCAGAGGGTGCGAGTACTCCCTATTATAGGACTTTAGAGGCTTTTTTTAGGTATCAAAAACCATGAATAAGGACTGCTTGGACCCTTAGGGTACCTCAAAATTCCACAATAAACATAAACCCTAAACCCCCCGGACCCAAAGCCCTGAACCCTAAGCCCTGAACCCGAACCTTATAATTCCACAAAAAGCCAACCCCCACACAGCCCCCGCGAGACCTCCTCGGCTTCCTGTACAGCCTTGGCCTGCATCGATGGCTTCGGGGTTTAGGGGTTTACAGTAGAAGCCCAAAAGTTGCAAACCCAACAGCCTCAATCCTTAAGAGTAATGCATAAGGAATCCCAGCACTATTTGGCCTTACTCCGGTTTCCAACTTTATGGGGTTTACTGTAGTGGTGTTTTTGGCTTGCAGTTTAGAGTTTAAGGGTTTAGGGGTCTCGGGGTTTGCGGGTTAGGGGTTTCTATGGTGTTTACTGCATCGGACTTTTCGAGTACTCGCAAAGCACACCCATTTCGAGAGCGCACTCCGGTTTAGGGCTTTTGCAGTTTAGGGTTTCAGTTTCAGCTTTAGACCTTAGGCTTTAGGTATCCGTAGGGGTTGGGCACAGGGCTGTCTTGCAAATTAGTGTCTTAGAGCTTCACGGTGTTTGAGGCTTCTGCTTCAGTAAGGCTCAAGTAAGGGTTCTGTAATGGTTTGCATATGTTTTTTAACATTTGGAGACGTAGGTTTGTGTTTGGATGCCGAGTTGGGCATAGGCCTAAGCATACAGCCCTCAGCCTCAATCCTAAACCCTCAATCCTAAGCCCTAAATCCTCAATCCTGAATCCCACCAGCCCAAGAATCATACCGCTTTAAACATTCCTCAGCCCCGCTACTGCAAAGCCAAAGGCGGTAAACGTACGCCTGCTTAAGGTTTAGTGTTTATAGGGATTGGGATTTAGGGATCATATGGGTTGGGGTTTAGGGTTTATAGGGTTTGGGGTTTATGGGGATTGGGGTTTTAGGGTTTAGGGTAGTTAAATCTAGTGATTTTCTACTGGCCACGAGCTTCTGATAAGTTAATGTGCAAACAGAGGTGAGACAGAACACACTTGGCACACGACATCCGGCTTGTAGGTCCTTCTCCACACTGGTTTATGGTTTATCGGCTCGTGCTCACCATGGCGTCGGCTCCACATGTCTGAACCATACATTGAAGAAGCTTAAAGCCCTCCTAAACCTTCAAGCCCAAACAAGCTCGTGCTCTTCCCTAAGTAACCATTATAACATCTACAGCTAGCAGCACTAACCAGAACCACCACCCAGGGTTGTCCTTCTCTCGGCTTGTGGATTTAGGGTCCAAGGTTTTGGGCCTTCGGCCCAGGGCCTAGGCCCCTGAAGCAAGGGACCGAAAAGGAGACCCTTAACCCGAATAACCCTTAACCCTAAACCCCGAAACTTAGTTGCTGAGTTCATAAGCCCCCAAAAGTGTACACTTTTAGTTTTATAGTGGGTAATATTATCCCGAAAGGTGTAAAGTGTATCCACGCAGCTACTAAGGAAACCCTAAATAAAACCCTATAAACTAAGCAAGGTTGAAACCGAAGCCCGAAACCGAAGAGCCCTGAATCGCAGAATCACGAATGCTCCAATCCCGAAACCACTAGAGGCCGTAAACCTTGACCTTAAAAAGCTAAAGCCCTAACCTAGAAACGCAAAGAGCAGCCCAAATAACTGAAACACTAAGTCAGAACAGACAAACCCCAAACCCTCAGGCTTAAACAACAACGCCAAACTCGAAAGTCTTAAGTCTTAAGAAGGATGCAAGCCCCTGAACCCAACCACAAATTGATGTTGGCCTTCTTCTCGCCCTAAACCCGAACCCCAACCTGCATTCAAAAAAGCCATAAACTAAGTACAGAAATCCGTAAAGTCTATACCTCCCTAAACCCTCAACTCTAAACCCTATAAACAGTATAAAACCCAAACCCTAAACCCCTCAACTCAGACGTGGCCTTCTTCTCGCCGTTGAGCATGTCGCACAGCGAGAGGGACACCTTTCCATCAACTGGAGCCATGTCTTTCTCGACACAGGGTGGATCCTCAGAGGAGGTTGTTTGTTTTCGGGTTTAGGATATAGGATTTAGGACTGAGGGTTTAGGGCTTGGGGTTTAGGATTGAGGGTTGAGGGGGGTTTTGAGGATTTGGAGTACAGGGTTTATCATTGTTCCTGCTACTTGTCGTGTTTGGTTCTGGCCTGTGTCTTCTTCGTTTGATCCTGTCAGCAGTCTGCCACGGGTCTCGTTAACTAGGGTCTGACTGGGGCTTGCTTGTGTCTGGTACCTTAAAGCCCAAGCCCTAAACCCTAAATGATAAACCCTATACCCAAAACCTAAATCCTAAACCCTGAACGCCAAACCTTTTATGCCCTAAACCCGAAAAACGAGCGATCGACAAACTCAAGAGAATCAGCGGAGAACCCTAAACCCCCTACACCCCCTAAACCCCCTAAAACCCCCTAAACCCCAAACCCCCTAAGCCCTAAACCGCACCTACTTGAGAGACTCTGCAAAGATCGTAACCCCTAAAAGGGTCCATCTTCAAGGGCTCCCATTAAGGGATCTATAAGAGATCTCTTGTAAGGGTATAGGGTATAAGGGTCCATCTTTAAGGGATCTATAAGAGATCTCTTATAAGGGCATAGGGTATAAGGGTCCATGTACCCAAATAGTATATACTTTGGCTCTAGAGTAGCCCCTCTTCAAGTACTTTAGGGCCAATGTGTATACTATTTGGCTACATGAACCCTTAGGGTACTTGAGACACTCTGCAAAGACCGTAAGCCAACACAATTCAAGACGTGGCTTGCTGGCTTCACCATCCCCACAACCGTGCTGCCCTTTCGTAGTTGCTCAGATTTTCTGCGACTAAATATAAGGCTTTAAGCTATATGGGTAACAGATTGCCTCCGAAGAATAGACGAAAGCTGAGTTTACAGATTCGAACACAGGAATACCACCCCTCCTCACCCCCAACATGAACTCGACTCTAATGCTCTGCCAGAAAAACGACCACCCAAGAAATTATGAACCCAAACTAAACCCCAAAGCCCCTAAACCCCAAGCCCCTAAACCCCTACACCCTAATTTACGGCATATGTGTCCCGCACATGAGGTTGTGTCTGTAACTCCCCTTTGTCTTGGAATTGAGGGGTCTTGGGGCGACCTGAGTCAAGGCTCAGGGTTTACCGGGGGCTTGGGTTTCAGGGCTAGGGTTCCGGGGCTTAACCCTGAAGAACCTACCTTTTTATTTCCTTATAGAAGTCCTGAAAAAGGTAGGTTCTTCAGGGTTTAGGGCTTAGGGGTTCAGGATATTTTGGGCTTCGGGATTAGAAGGCCTAGATGAGCAACAAGTCCTGGCTACCAACTCGCGTTTCAATTCACCATGCCAGTACGAAACACTAAGTCTGGGGCCCTCCACACTGCTACAGTCTACAAACCTTTCAAGTCTTTCCACACATCGAACGCTTTAGCGAAACCCCAATTCTCAACCGAACACAATCTGTCAATACTGTAAAACACTAATTCCTCAGACCCTTAACCCGAAGCTGAAACCCGGTCAATCCATTTCTCAGACAAGGAACCACAGCTCACAAGAGCGTGGGGGTTTTGTCAGAACACAGCCACCACGAGGATCCAAAACGGCTGTCGGAGCATTCCACACATGAATCGCTAGTAAGAGTTGTATAGGAGCATGCGGGGTTTATGATGTTCTACAGGAGTTTATGGATACACAGACACAAACACATATGTATATGCAGGTATGAACATATGAATGTGTGTATATATATATACACATATGCACACTTACGTGCATACACATCATCATATATGTATATGTGTATGTGTGTATATATATATGTATATATATATATAAATGCTAACATGTGTATCATGACAATTGGGATATTGATACGGTAGCTGGGGTCTTACCTCCAAGGTCGCCTTTGTCCGACGAACCTCAGAACGGAGAACGTGCTTGTGGCTTGATATAAAAGCATAACGAATATGAAGAATAAGAAGAAGAAGGTGATCATGAAGATGATGCTCATGACGATGATGATGATGATGATGGCAAGAGTCGCCGCAGAGAAACGAATAGTAGAACCAGTATGATGCATATGACGAAGACAGGGGTCTTCCGAAAACGATGCAAGCCTTACTCGGGCTGGCCAAAACGAAATCACTCGTAGCCTGTTCCTGGAGGCATTCAAACATCACATGTTCGCTTCCTTTTAAGAACATACTATACCAAGAACAGGAGCTGTTTTCAAGAACGCCCTGGAGAAGCCTACTAGAACGC
The DNA here is from genome assembly GCA_003297005.1 of Symbiodinium sp. clade A Y106. Taxonomy (NCBI): domain Eukaryota; class Dinophyceae; order Suessiales; family Symbiodiniaceae; genus Symbiodinium; species Symbiodinium sp. clade A. The sequence continues at coordinate 58,943 of BGNK01003411.1, read as the reverse complement.
ATCTTCAGCTTTCCTCCCGGCATCGCTCCCCAAAAACCCAATGCAAATTGAAACCTCTTCAAGTGATTTTCTAGTCGAAGCCGTCAAACCCATCAACAAAAATCATAAACAGCATTCAAAGGACGAGGGTTTTAGGGATTTAGGGTTCCGTTGGCCCTAAACACTTTGAGGTCAAGGGTGTGAGGTTCGGGCGTCTCATGTCCTCGGATAGGATCCCAGTCATGTCGGAGCCTTCATAGTTAGAATAGAGGTTCCTTTAAATTGGTCTATAAGGGTTAGTACAAGGGATCTATAGTAGGGTTCTATATCAGGGGCCTTAATATTTAAAATAGGGTTTTGCGGCCCATCATACTATATTCATAATCAGGAACCCCCAAAATAGTATCGGTAATTATTTAGGCCCCCATAGTAGACATAGCTGTCCAGGAAATGTGGGTTTCTGAAGGTAGTGACCCTTGGAGTCCGTGCGGGGGTTACAGTAACACTACTCGCAGAAGGTTAAAGGTTGCCCATTGAGCACGTATGTAAGAAGCACAAGCATCGGTTTCAGACCTTCTGGCATGTAGGACGAGCCGCGCATGTCATCATAGCATGACCAGATACAAACGCGAATGAGCTGCAATGACAGGGTTCCTGGTTATGAATATAGTATAATGGGCCCCAAAACCCTATTCTAGTTATTAAGGCCCCTGATATAAAACCCTATTATAGACCCCTTATACTAACCCTTATAGACCCTAGGTTTCGACTTCAGGTTAAAGGGTTCAGGGTGCAGGTGGAGGGCTTTGGGTTCAGCGTCTCTGGACACGGACCTTCGAAGTGCAAAAACACATTAACATGATTCGCAGTCTAGCCTTTAGGATTTAGGGCGCTTTTGACGGTGTTTTCTCAAAATTTGAACCCTTAACCGTAACCTGAATGTTAACCCTTTCACCTGTATCGTACCACCTGTAATGTAAGTAATGAACCCTAAGGCTCCATGTGCCAATAGTGTATGATATATAATATATAACATGTATTATATATTGCACATTTGTATATACAATATACCCTGATCTATACACTTAGGCCTTAAAGGAGTTCCTATTCCTATGGAGCCTTGACCTGAACTGAAGGCTCAATCCAGCCCAAAATGCCTGCACACGACGTCCGGGTCTCACAGTAGCGAGGCCTGTGGCGATTTAGTGTTTAAAGGGTTCCTGAGTAGCCCCTTTATAATAAGAGTACCCTCTTTCCTATTCGATTTTAATAAGAAGGCCGCCAAACAAAAAGGGCAAAAGGGTACAAATAGGACTTTACGTTAGAATCATCATTTATCTCCGTGAGATTCACCATCGCCGTCATCGTCAGCGTCATCGCGAGCACCCTGAAACTTATCAGCATGATCACAACCGCTACCTGTGTGTATCAACAGCATTATTAACAAACACACACACACACACACCAATCGTGAGGAACATGTTCGATATCGCCGCCCTTCAAACTAATTATTGTCATCTTCAGCTTAGCCATCAGCATCACTAACAGAGACAGCAGTATCACACTCCAGCATAAACGCCGTTGTATGGTAAGCCCCTAGAAGCCATGACGCATGTCGCCGATCAAAACCTCCTAACCCTAAACCCTAAACCCTAAACTGTAAAACACAGAACCCCAAGTTGCTGCCAACAGCGAATCAAATAACAAGAACCATCCCCAAATGGCAATGCCCTCCCTAGACTTAGTTGCTGAGTTCATAAGCCGCCAAAAGAGTACACTTTTAGTTTTATAGTGGGTAATACTATCCCCAAAAGTGTAAAGTGTGTCCACTCAGCTACTAAGTAGAAACCCCGACTATCCTCTGCTGTAGGCGAAGGAGCCACTTTACTAGTTGACACCGTATATCAGGGAGTAGTTTGGGGTATCTGGTGGGGTCCAGTCTGGTAGAATGCTATGTAACAACTATCCTTACACCCTGATGCTAGGAAACCCTAAATGTCTGTCCCCACACCCTAAACCCTTAATCCCACGCCCTAGTAACATTACACAGCCTCTGTTAAGGAACCCTCAACCCCTAAACCCCTAACCCGGAACCCCTACCCTAAACCCCTGAACCCCTAACCCGAAACCCCTACCCTGAACCCCTAAACCCCGAAACCCCTAAACCCCTAAACCCCGAAACCTCAAAACCCCTAAAAGCGCCTGAGGGCCCCACCTCACCCGCAAGCGACGCCCTCGAACTTTGGGGGCTCAGAGGCCCCGAGGCAACCGAACTGCGTCGCTTCAGGGGTTGGCGCTTCAGGGTTTTTAGAACTTTAGGGCTTTAGGCTTTGAGGGTTTTGTGTAGAGGGGTTTGGACTGCAAGGAGATTGTCTTCCTCGGATAGGGCTACAGACAAAGGTCAAGGCTTCGGACGACAAAACCCTCAAAAGGCACATTGGCAGATTGAGAGAAACAACAATAGACATGCCCTCGGCTTCTGTGGGCTATGTGGGGTTTTGCAGCCTCAGGTTCCAGGTTTGGGATATTATCTTACTACACAGTAGTACGATTATCTAGTTTTCCTATATAGACCGCAGCAAGCATGGTTTAGCTTAGAATTAGTATGGAAAATGGAGAAAATGTACAATACTGGAGCGACCGAACTCTCCACTTGCAGAGTTCAGTGGACTTGTATAGAGACTACCCAGCCTGCAGGACTCTCTGCCTCAAGACAACCTAAATCCGCATCCGAAATCTTCAATGCAAATCCTGAGGCCCTCAAACCGAAAGACCAAAACCCTTAAATCTCCTACATCTGCTTTGGTGGCGTTGAAAAAAATGGTGGCGCCTGGAGCCGCAAGCCGTTGTTCAACACTTGCCGTCCCCATCTCTCTCTCTCTCTCTATCTCTCTCTCTTTCTCTCTGCTTGCTGCACACGGCTCCACTTGAGAGCCGTGCCGCCATCAGCGTCGGAGACAACACCTCCGTATAGCCTTCTATTTTGAAGTGATGCTTGTTGTGCACACAGCTGACGGCTTCACCTTCGTTTCGAAAGCGCGAGGGGCCGTCGATTCACAAAGGCAACTGTTCAAAATGATGCCACACAATGATGCCAGGCAATGTCGAGCAGCTGGGTCTCCGGCCATGCTGGAGCAAAACCCAGGTTGACGTGTCAGACCCCCAAGTGCTATAATTCAAGGAATCCAAAACAGGGGTTTTTGCTTGGGGTATCTGATACGAGAGCAATAGGGATTTAGACAGGCTTCTTGGGGCTTCTTAAGGTTGCTCTCTTTTAGAGCAAGTATTGAAAATCATTCTCAAACATGGCCCTGGTAACGACGTCTTTGGGCTTAGGGCCGGCTTGTTGGGATTACAGTTGGGATTGCATGCCTGCTTCCCTTCTGGAAAATCCTCGCAGAACCTCAAGCCCTGAACCCTTTACGAACGTCATTAAACTCAGCGGGCATACCTCTAAAAACTCTACCAAAACAGCACTTGTTGCAAGCCCATTAGCCTTGCCCGAAACCCCTAAACTCCTAAGCACTAAACCGTAAAACCTTAAACTCTAAACCCTGAACCCTAAACTCCACAATACAACCCTATACCCACAACCTAAACCCTAAAGCTCTAAACACCAAACCCTAAACCCGCAGACCCAAAGGTATTAAAGGAAGCCTTGTAGATCCCTTTTAAAGGAACCCTCTTAGATCCCCACCAGAACCCTCATTATAAAACTTATAGTACTCCTGTTAAGGGAACCCTTTAAAGATCCCCGAGCAGCCAGACCCACAGGCCGAGCCTGTTGGCTAAAGCTTCCGGCTGCTCAAGGCGAGCCATTTGCCGCTCCAGCCACTGCAGGCTGAACCTCCACAGGGGGGAGGGGGAGTTTTGAGTGGTATTATCAGGGCTTGCTTTGGGGTTTAGGGTTAAGGGCTTTAGGGTTTAGGGGTTTACGGTTTAGCGCTTGCTTTGGGGTTTGGGGTTTCGGAGTTGGGGATTAGGGTTCGTGGTGGAGCTTATGTGGTTTTGTGATAGCCTTCAGCGCGTTTGTAGAGTTTTGGGGAGTGTATTATAGCGCAGCGGCGACGACTGAACGTGCGTTCGGCCGCCAAATCCAGGGTTAAGTTCTCTGCAGAACGACCTGTAAGGGCCGGAAGAGCACCAAATTCGCCAACAGAGCCGGGCTCGATAGCAGCAGCCACGTCCGGCGCCAGCCAGCTTGCAGCATGGACCGTAGAACCAGGGGCAGCAGATGAGACGACGCCTGAAAGGCTAGCAGAATCAGCATCCAGCCCAGGGAAGACATCCGTAATGGAGCCAGACACAGGACCTGCAGCGGCATCCACTAAGTTCCGCAAAGTCAAGCTCGTGCCGGTGGAGGCACGGTCCTCCCAACGACTCTCATCATCATCGCATGCTTCAGCATCCTCTCGCCACCACGGGAGGCTTGGCACCGCCGTCTTCAGACGAAGGAGCGCTCGAGCGACGATCTGCCATTATGGGAAAACCGCACTTTTGGCAGGCTCCCGCAGCACCCCAGCGTCTGGAACGGGTCCTATTTCTGTACCTGTTAGGTCTCAAGGCCCGTGCAAGAGAGCACGGCTCTCCTGCTGATGCCCAATGCTTCAGATGTTGTAGTGCTCCAATGTTCACATGCCAAGGCAATGGAATTCAACAGAATGAAGCACTTTAGAAAAGGTTACAAAATCAAAGGACGACAAATTGAAAAGTCCGTCTTATCTCTCGAGCTAGTGAGGTGAAACAGGTCAGTTCTGGTTTCGCTACGTCCCGACGCCCGCCCACAACAGACAGAAGTATCCGCCCGCAGACACTGTACTTAAAGAGGGTCCTAACTAGAAATAGGGCAGTACAGGGAACCCTCAGTGCCTCCAAAATGGCTTAGGGCTCAGGGGCGAAGGAACTCGAAGGAATAGTACTGCTATAATTATTCAAGCCTCAATAATGACCCTTACCATGCGCATTCCAGATATCAAACCTTATGAGTCCCTTCCTCGCACCGCCTATCTTAGCGGTCGAGACGTTCGCGATTCGGGAGTCAGGTCCGCGGCATGATGCAAAGTACGTGAGTTGACAAGGATTCGGGGTTTGGGTTTAGGCGTTTAGGGCTTAGCGGCTGGGGGTTCAGGGTTTAAGGGAGGAAGCTTTCGTCTCCTGGCATCGTCTCGCGACTTTTGACGCATACAGTTCAGGTAAGCCTTGTTACCGCGACAGTGTTAGGGCCGAGGGTTAAGAGTCAAGGACGATGTTGTTGACAACCAAGACTTATACTACCACGACCACGGCTCTGCAAGGATAAATGGCAGAACACCAACAGCATGAGAATGAGTCTACTATAGGGGCCTTAACGATTACCTATACTATTTTGGGGGTTCCTTATTGTAGTTATAGTATAATGGGCCCCAATACCCGATTCTAATTATTAAGGCACATACATTACTATATTGGCTAGCGACAGGCAGCCAAAACGACCACAAGAGCAGTGATGATGACGAGGACGATGGCGATGACGATTATGATTATGATGATGATCCTACTCTCTAAACCCTAAGCCCCGAACCCGCATGCTGATGATGAAAATGATGATGATTGTCATGGTGGCGCTCAGTACTGTTGCGACTTCAGCTTCTCGGCACGTTGATCACGAGTGCGGCGAATGTAAACCCCAAAGCAACCATCCCATAAATCGCTGACCCCAAAGCGCAAAGCCGTAAACAGGTTTAAGCATCCAGCCACGAAAAAGGAAACCCTCAACCCTAACCCCTAAACCCTGTGGAACTCTTCACTTAGTTGCTGAGTTCATAAGCCCCAAAACGTGTACACTGTCAGTTTTTTAGTGGGTAATATTATCCCCAAAAGTGTAAAGTGAATCCACTCAGCTACTAAGCTCAGCTTCGAATTTAGGGTTGAAGTCGGCTTCGGGTTTGGGTAATATTATCCCAAAAAGTGTAAAGTGCATCCACTCAGGCCTCGAGGACATTGCCTGTCGTTCAACCTCGCCCTTCGCCGAGCGCAGAATTTTTCTCGCCTTGAGAGCATTGAAGCTTGCTGTCTGGGGAAAGTTTAAGGGTTTAGGGTTCTTTAGGGTTTAGGGTTTAGGGATTTCAGGGATAACATAGGGCTCTGCATTGGGATTCCTTAAACTAGCAAGGTTTCAGGCGTTTTGACGGTTTAGAGTTTGGGCCTCCGGGATTGTTGCGGTAACGGTCAAAATTTCAGTTGAGAAAGCTGACGACAGGGGTCGAGGGCGGAAAGGGGCAGACACTTTACCCCGATTGGATTTCGGGTAGAATGTTTCAGCATGTTTCAGCGACTTAGCCGCAGCAAGGGCCTACCTCCAAAATCAGCACATAATCTCCTGTGTAAGTGCAACCACAAAAAATTTACGGCCTTCCACCCCCCACACACACCTAAGTTTTCTGGAGATTTTGGACACTTCGGATAAGTGGAGCTTGCAAGGTTGAAATGGCGCTTATGGTTATAGAACATGCACTTCTAATCTCAGGTAGGGTCGTATGGTCGGCCTCACATCTCCGCTTGGGAACTTCGACCCGAAGCAGAACACTACGACATAAAGTCGGCGAACGAGGGGCCCTGACGAATAAGTCAATCCAAATTCGCTGGAAAAACAGGGCTCACAAATCAGGCCCCTAGCAAGAACCCTAGTACTTCACCATGTATCGCAGGCTTCTTGGCAGAAAACGGGCTGTGGGGATGAAGCTCTGCGGGTTTTAAGGACGCTCAGAGCACCCCAGCCCTGAAACCCTATGCCTACCTTTGGTTACTAGGGAATGGAGGAATGGTAGTAATAGTAGTACTTTTGGTACTTTTGTTTGGGGGTTTAGGGTTTAGGGCTTTTAGTACTCTTGTACTTACCTTTGGTTAGTAGGGAATGGAGGAATCGGGTAAAATTATAACTACTATTGCCATACGTAGTCTATATCGTTGCTATAGACCCCGAACCATAGACTCGGCCATCCAAACAACTTACCTTTGGTTAGTAGGGAATGGAAGAATGGTAGTAATAGTAGTTATAATTGTACCCCATTCTTCCATTCCCTACTAACCAAAGGTAGGTATGGTGGAGTGTTTTGGGCTTTAGGGTTTATCTGTAGCCAAAAAGACCTACCTTTTTAGGGGTCCTTATTATGGCTTCTATATATCGTTCCTTAGAAAGGTAGGTCTTTTGGGCCACAGGTAGGGGAATAGATCAGACCTCCTGTCTACTCAGCTACTAAAGGGTTTGGTCCCCATTCCAGAGTCCTGGGCAAACGCAGAAAGGCTACGAGTACGGGAGCCGAAGTTAAACATGTTTATAGGGTCTGTGTCATCGGATTTGAGAGGAGAAAGTTCCAAAGCCATAAATTCGAATTAATTTTTGGGGTGCATAGAATAGCACAATAATTTTATAAGAGACCATAATAAGGTATTATCCGTCACCGTAATTCCGAAGCCTATATATTGCTTCCCTAACCCTCAAAGCCTCAAACCCTAAACACTGAGTTTTGCACTGAAGTCAAAAACCTGCCTTGTCCGATCGTGAGTTTCAAGCAGTAGGTTTTAGGGTTGAAGGCATCTAGGGCTCAGGTTGTTGAACATCCCAGACCTTCCAATATCCCGTAATTAATTCAGGAATATACCTTGAAACATATCAGGGATCCTACTATGATTCAAGGTACAACCCTAAGTATATTCCGACTATTGATTAAGGTATAGTTCCTCAATTATGGGATATGGGAAGGTCCCTAAACTCTGAACCCTACACCAAGAGATATGGAAAGGTCTGGGATCGGATCTTCACCGCTTGACCCACCCAAAGGGTCCAAGGTACCTACATAGTAGAATGTAAGGTTTCTACATAAGGAATCACTAACTATGATAATTTGGGGAAGTATCCCCCAGAAGAATACCCCTATAGATCCCTTATGGCACCCGCAAAGGGCCTATAGATTCCTTAAAAGAAACCCTTAAAGTATCCCCCATAATATCGGGACCTTCATAACTAGAATAGGGTTTTGGGGCCTACTATATAATTGTCACAAGGAACCCCCCAAAATAGTACAGGTAATTATTTAGGCGCCTATACTACAACCTTATAATAGCCCTTCATAGTAATCCTTACAGACCCCCTTCAAAGGCACCCTAAGGAATAGTAATTCTTAAGGCCCCTATACTATACAGTACTTCGGACCCGTTGACCCAGGCAAAGTCCGCTCAAGCCTCGCTTTGCGCTTCTTTTCGCAGTTGCCAGAGCTGCTGCCTCTGGAACTTGAACTTTAGGGTTTAGGGCTGCAGGGTTTAGGGGTTTAGGGTTTAGGGTTAAGGGGCTTAGGGTTAAGGGGTTTAGGGTTTAGGGTTAAGGGGTTTAGGGTTAAGGGGTTTAGGGGATTAGGGTTTAGGATTTCGGGCTTTTGCGGGAGTCTAAGGATTGTAAGAGATCGGCATTGGGGTTCAGGATTTGTGGGTCAGGGTTTGTGGTACTGTCTTTCGTTCGGGCTTTTGGGCAGAATCGAACACCCAAGAGGTATCGGCGGAAGCCGTCTGATGCCTTCCTAACCCTTTTTTGCCACGAGTGTAAAGTAAAATCAGGTCTGAACCCCACTGAGTCCGCACCCCCACCCTGAAAGCCCCTAAACCCTAAACCTCCTCAGCCCAACATGCCAAACCCTGAACGCCGAAACCATCAGAAGCCCTAACTAACTAAACCCTAATAAGCCAAAGGCCTGAAAGAAAAAGCAAAGACCCTGACAACTTCATATATTCAAAGGCCATATGGGGGTTGATCAAAATTATGGGCCCCTTTTGGTCCCCTAGACTATAAGGAATATACTATAATACAGACCCCAAAAGGGCCCATAATTTTGATCAACCCCCATATAAAGTGTGAGTCCTCAGAGCCCTAATTCCAAAATCCCGACAAGCACCGAACCACCACAAGCCTTATAACTCCTGAGTCTTCTCTCTCTGGCTCTCTCGCTCACACACGCACAGACCCGAGAGACACTAACTAAAATATGGGGGACAAATATTATTCCCCAATATGTTAGTACTCACGCACAGACCAGAAAGACAAGAGCGAAAGCAAGAACCTTAAACCCTAAACCCTAAGGACCGCGCCTTTCCGACTGCATCGACTCGAGCTTCTGGCTCTTCTGTCGAACCTTCGCAGCTCAGAGCCGCTCGGTAGCCTACTTGTCGGGTATCATGGGTAACTAAAGGTTAACCTATTTTCATAATACAAGGGTCATATAGGGATTCTACTACCCCAAAAAGGTTAACGGTTACCTACTCTACTTCTAGGTGTTGGGGTTTTGAGGTTAGGGTTCCAGGATCATGGATATGGGAGTTTCCGAAAATTAGGGGTGCCTTAGGTTCCTTTAGAGGGTTACTATAAGGGTTCTATAAAGGGTTTAGGGTTTAGAGCTTCCGAAAATTAGGGGTGCCCTATTTGGGGGTCCTTATAATAAGGATCCTACTATTTAGGGTACTTTATTCGGGTGCCCTAATTTTCGGAAACTCCCATATGGTGTTTTAAAGTTGAACTGCACCCCCCTTCGGAATGAATATGGGGTTGCGGGTCTAGGGGTTTAGGGTCTGCAGCTCCAGGGATCTGGTAGCTTTCTTTGGCCACCTTTGTTTCGTACTATGAAATCCCGACAATAAACTAGGTCTTCCACAAAGAGTGGTCCATTCTACCTATAGTCTCCATTGTAGTTCCCTTTCTTGCTTCAACCAAATTCATATTAAGGATCCCAAAAGACAACCCAAAAAAGGAACTACAATGGACACTATAGGCAAGGTCTAGGAAGCTTTGAAGAAATGCTCGGCTTTCAGATTCAGACTTGTGGCTCTCGCGTCCAGGGCTTTGGGCTGCCTTCTGGGGACTTTTTACTCGAGGTTTCTTGCGTCTGATCGCCCCTCATAGTGGGTATGGAAGACTGGCAAGATCATGCAACTAAGCAACTGACTATAGGGGGTATGAAATGTGGGAGCCATCGGCATAATTACTTTTGCCCCGGGGGTACTAGTAACCTTACTTACCAAGCCCTCGATCCCCTTGTCCTCTGAGTAATGGACGGTCTAAGTAGGTCTTTGACCTTTTGACGATCTTGCTAAATTCTACCCAAGACCTTATCTATATAACCCTTATAGAACCCCTATAGAGCCTTTTTGAACCTTAGAATACGAGCCCCTCCTAGTCCCTTACTAAATCCACAGGTTTAAAGCATGGAAGCCAGCCTTTAGCTCTGTCTCCGATCGACGCCGCTCCTGCGGCATATGCGGTCTTGTTGGGGTGACTGGGGTAGCAAGGGTCACAACATAATTGATATACCCAATTGGTCCCAAGTACTGTTCTGGGGGATACTTCCCTAAATCATACTGTAATTCCTAACATAGAAACACTACATTCTACGATGGTAGGTAGTTTGGGCCCTGTGGGATACAGGGCCTAGGGCCCGGGGTTTAGGTTTTAGGGATCAGATCTCTGCAGTTGTGCGTGGGTTGAACCCTAAGCAACCCTAAACCCAAAGACTCTGGGAACGCCCTGAACCCTGAACCCCAGGAAACGCAAAACCCTAAACCCTGAACCCTTTTGAGGGTCTTCCTGCTGATGTCGCAGGGTTAGCCCGGCATGGCCGAAACTGTTCAAAGACTTCCGGTCCTTGCCTGGTTTAGGGTTAAGGGCTTAGGGTTTAGGGTCCGGTTTGGGTTTAGGTTTCGTGCTTAGGATCCAATAGTTGGGTTCTGTGGTTTTGGATAGCGATTGACAGTGTAAGTCAATATTTGTCCCCTTGGCGTGGTTCTGGGTCAATATTTGTCCCCTTGGCGTGGTTCTGGGTCTTTATTGAGAGAAACTCACTGGGGATGTATACGGTTTTCTGTCAGAACTGTATGGTTTTACCGGCAGGTCGGAGATAAACACAAATTAGGCAACTTCACACATTGCGGAATAAGTTACAAGGCTTGTCCCTGTTGTATTCCAGGATTGTGGCTGGGATGCGGGCATAGGGAATTTCGAATGTACCCCGGAACCGAATAATCACGTCCCTAGATTCTGGCTTGTGAGATCAGCTACAAATACAGGTATTCAAAGGTTGTGTACATGAACAACAGAGTGACACCTGCGTTCATTTATAAGTTTAGTGGCGTCAGGCAGCAGGACGCGCCTCGACCATAACTAGCTCTCCAAACGCAACCTCTGCCGGAGCAGGCCCAGCAAAAAAGCAAAACTGCTGAACCCCAAACACCAAGACTCAAGACCAAAGCCCTGGCACCTAAACCGTGCAGTGTTGGAGACGGTGACATTTTCTTTAGCTATGGAAGTGAGGTCTCCTGTGAACACCGGCAGTGGCAAGCATGGTTTAGATAAGATATGACAAAATAAAACCCGAACTGGCACGAGACTCGCATATTTCCCCGAAACTTGCAGGACGCCCTGATCCGGCGAAGCCGTGAATTCGAAAGCTTACATGTTGCACATCTCTCGTTGCGGCTGCTGATCTATGAGTGAGGTTCATGTTGCAGGCACACTTGTCGGCTTGGCAGAGCCGTCTGACCTCTAACACCTTCATCGCGGTGTGACCTCGGACGAACCTTTGGCATGAAAACTTGCAAACACTACCTTAAACCGAACACGAACTGAACTTTGGCTCTGAAATCAAGCAGTTTCGAGTCCTGCTGGTGGGAGGACGCCGTCTGTGCCTGGAGAATTGAGTGCTCTTTGGGCGGATGCAACTCACCAGTATGTGTGGGATTTCTAGGCTGGAGCAAGGACTGTTGCTGGAGCAAAAAGTGTTGCTGGCATGATGTTCTGATTGCGGCTTCTGGTTGGTAGTATTCGGCTTAAGGTGTGGTGACGTCGTTGTTCGGTCCGATTCCTCACTGCCCAAAGCAAATGACCTGTGACGGCAATGGCTTTTTATCGGCACGCGAATTTGTGCAGGCATCTTTTTTTCTTCGGTCCAGGTCAAGTCCTGGCTCACAGAAAGCGTGAGCAAGCTACGAAGACTTCGTAATCAAGCAAAGAAATTTGATTTGCGATGCACCGAAGACGCTACCCACTGACTCAGCATGGTGCGTGGTGAAGCCATGCAGGATCAGACAAGGACGAGGCGTCAATATGTGGTTCACCTGTCTGGTGTCACTCGACGGAGGAACGCAGCGAAGAGAAATGTCTCGGCAAACTCCTGGAAAGCAACAACATCAAACTCCCTGCAGAGCAGGTCTCAATCTTAGCCCAAAGCCCTAAACCTTAAACCCTTAGCTAAACCCTAAACCCTAAACCTGAAACCCGATGGGATCCTTGACTGAACCCTGAACCCTAAACCTGAAATCCTAAACCCTAAACCCCAAACCCCTAAACCTGAAACCAGATTTCCCTGCCGTGCCTCAGCTCGACGTGCTCCGCGCGTGGCATAGAGACTTTGCATCTGGCTGCCAGGAACAAACGGCGGGGCTTTCAAGGGATCCTGAATGTTCCTCGCTGGCCCAAAACCTAAGGAAATAAACGTTGAAACTTTCAGAATCGACTACTTTATAAGAACCCCAAAAGTTGAAAAGTTGAGTTTACAGCCAAGAAGGTTCCTGTAAGGGTTTCCTTGAAGGGTTTAGGGCTTAAGTTTGGGTTAGGGTGTATAAGGGCCCTTCGAAGTTGTTGTTCAGGTTTGTTCATTTGTGGGTTCCCTTAAAGGTTTTTTGTGGAGCCTTCCTTTGCTTGGGGTTCTAGATTCTTCGGGTTCAGGTGCTGTAGGGCGTCAGTTCTTTGTACTTTCAGGTTGATCTGTTGCCCCAAGAAACTGTATTTCCATTGGATGTCCTGAGATACGCCCTTGAAGCGGTAGGCACTTGGGGCTACAAGTGTCGATGAAGAGTTTTGGACACTTGGACAGGGGTTTCGGGCTGAGTCTATGTGATGCTGAAATATGCTGAAAGCAGCCTTAACTACAGTTCCCACCTCATCCAACAAGAGCGAAGTTGCAAATCCGTGGTCACACCAGGCAGCTTTAAATACTTAAGCCTAGGACCCTGATACATCCGAACCCCGAGACACCCAGCCTTGCAAACTGTAAGAAAAGTCCATTTACCTCCACGGTGGGTCACTGCCCCGATAGAAACATCCTAAATTAAAGGCTCCAGTAAATCCTAAACCCTAAATCCTAAATCAAATTCTCCAGCAAAGCCGTCCTCGCCTTAGCCCGCTCGGTGCTTTGCCGCGCAGAGAACGACCCGTGTTGTTGGGCCTCCCAAGAGCAAAACCCCCCAAGATCCAACTGCGGTTTAGGGCTTAGGGGTTTAGGGTTTAGGGTGTAGGGTTGGGGGTTCAGGGGTTTAGGAGTTTAGGGGTTTAGGGTTTAGGGTGTTGGGTTGGGGGGTTCAGGGGTTCAGGAGTTCAGGAGTTTAGGGGTTTAGGGTGTAGGGTTGGGGGTTTAGGGGTTTAGGAGTTTAGGGGTTTAGGGATTTAGGGTATTTACCTATACCCCCTTTTAACCAAGAGAAATATATGTTATGCTTAATCTTCTCCTGAGTGTTCCTATGAACAACAACAAAAATGATCCCTAACGAGACTAGATTTAGGGCTTTAGGGGTTTAGGGCTTTAAGGCTTTAGGGGTTTTAGGGTATATTTACTCCTGTGAATGTGAACAACCCCATGCTACCCACACCCCGGGGTCCGGTATTGGTATTCCTGCTATTATTGCTATTATTATTATTATTATTATTACTATTGCTGTTATTATTGCTGCTATTATTATTACTATTGCTGTTATTATTGCTGCTATTATTATTACTATTGCTGTTATTAGTATTACTGTTATTATTACTATTATTATTACTATTATTATTATTACTTCTATTATTATTACTATTATTATTACTATTACTATTACTATTATTATTACTACGTATTACTATTACCATGATTATTATTACTGTTATCATTACTATTATTATTCCTGTTAGTATTATAAATACTATTATTAACTGCTGTCATGTTTTCGCTAGTAGCAGCACTAGTAATACACTGTAACTGCTATCACTACTGTTACGACCCCTAAACCCTAAAACCCTAAACCGTAAACCCCACATAAGACCCTTGCTATTACGGCTGATCCCTGAACATATCAGGCTCTCAAGGTTTCAGACTTCGATTTGCATCGTAAGAAGAAACGACCATAAGCACAGGGCCCGTAATGGTTCGAACAGGGTTCCAAGAAAAGAGGGTCAGAAGGGTTGCTATAAGCACTTTCATAAAAACAATACAGGCCTTAAACAATGATTCGAAACAGGGTCTTTGTAACGGTGATAAGGAACCCCAAAGAATAGAGGCTTCTTAATTATCTAGATGAAGAGCCGACCCATATCCGCATGTCAAGAAGAACCCCACACGCGACAGACCAACGTGCAGCAACATCAACCCCAACCCTTACCTTGACCCGGAATAACCTACCTTTTAAGGACTTATATAAGGAAATCATAATAATAGGAACCCTAAGGTAAATCCCTAAAGCATCAACCCGAAGCCCCAGACTCCTCAGCCCCTTCATCCCTCAAGCCCTAAACCTCTGCACCTCAAAACACCAAGCCCGAAACCAAACCTCTGCACCTCAAAACACCAAGCGCGAAACCAAAAAGCCAAAAACAACGAACCACATGACCCCTAAAAACTCTCAAACTCTTAACCACTTCAACCAAAACGTGAGTCCGTGAAAGTATCGCTGCTGCTCGAAAACCTTCATATACGGGTCGTTCAGGGTTTGGGGGTATGTTATAAGGGTTTGGGGGACTATAGTATACTATAAACCTTCACATAGAGGCCTTAATACCCAACACAAGGCTTGAGGAGTATATTATAGAACAGCTGTAGTAAGGGTTTGGGGCGTATAGTCTTCTTCAAATATGTCCCCGGAGGACCCCGGGCAAGCCATCTGACTTGGTTTCTCACATGTGGTCAGAGGGCAAAGCTTTGAGAGGTAAGAGCTCTGAGCTCTGAACCCTACAGCTGCAGTTTGCAGACGAAGTGGCTCGATGTAGGCTAGGGTTTAGGGTTTAGGGTTTAGGGTGTAGGCAGCCTCCACCTCCACGTGCTGCATATCATTCTCCATGATGAAGGCTCTGAGAAGCTGGAACTTTGCCAGTCTTCGAAGAGGTAGACAGGTACTTCTCCAAGAGGCCAGGTTTCAACCCCTTAGGGTTTATCTTCGTTCTGCATAGAAGGGGCCTTAAGAGTTAGAATAGGGTTCCTTTAAGGGTTCCTGTAAGGGGGCCTATGGGGCCCCTAATATAAGGGATACCGCTCGTTCTCCCGTTTTCTCATGCAGGGATCCATGTCTCCAGGCTTCTGCATCTTTGCGATGGCGAGCTTTTCCTCTGCCGATGGGCGATTCGGCGGCTCCACTCTCTTTCGATTTACCTATATCCATCAGTGCATCAGCCGATTACTGTAACTCTACAACCCTGAATCCATACAGCCCTAAAGCCCTACATGTCACGGAGCATGAGCTTTATAGACCTTGTTCGTGCCAACTCGTCGGTCAAGTGGCAAACCTATTCTAGGGTCTGAACACGTGAAACTCAACACGCAACCCCAAAACCCAAAATTTCCAATCCCGCCATATGTAAACAGGCAAAGCTAAATCCCAAAGTTCCCGAAACGCTGATGCCCATGCCTTAACCTGGAATGCTTCTTCAGCCGTGTAGAGTCTAAAGCCGTCCCTGGTTCTCCCACCTTCTGCTGCGCTTTGGCTTCATGCCTTTGCAGCTTAATGGAGGGGCCCGAACAGTCAGCATAGGGTTTTGGGATATGTTACACCTTAACTACAATAAGGAACCCGAGTAATGGTATGACTACTTGTTCAGGCTTCTACCTTGGGGCTCACGAGTATCGAGAGAATCTGGCGGCTCAGGATTCAGGGCATCACGTGCAAACGCCACACTTCTAGCTTTGTCGATACCTTAACGTTCGGCTGAAAATTGACGGCTTGCAGGATTCAGGATAGTAAACTTGGTTCCTCATGCCAGAAAGAAGTTCACGCAAATGAAAGCAGACCCAGAGAGCCCAATACCCCTTAATTAGGGAATATGGCTTAAATTATATAGGGCTTCATATTATGATTTAAGCTATATTCCTTAATTAAGGGGTATTGGGCTCTCTGGGGATCGCTGAATTCAAGGTTTGCTGAGCTACGGAAGGCAGGAGCAGAAACCTTGAACCAAGAATCAGAAAGCCTAATTACTCACTGGCCCAAAACCCAAGGAAATAAAAGTTGCAACTTTCAGAATCGACTACCTTATAAGAACCCCAAAAGTTAAAAAGTTGAGTTTACAGCCAAGAAGATTAAGGTACTTGTATAGGGAGGTTACGGTCCATCCATAACCCCTCAGTTTCCGTCCCGCAAGCCTGGATGCATGAGTCCTTCGACAGACAGGACATGGGGATGCCCTGTAAGGAAATCTATCGAGGTCGGCGCGTGGGTGTTGTTCTTGCAGCTCGTATGGCAACGGTTGGCTGCATGGTTGAAACAAATTAGCTCATGATGCAAAGAAACTCTAAACCCCTAAACCCTTGACGCCCACCCCCNCCCCCCCCCCCCCCCCCCCCTAAACTCAAGCACGCTTACGATGCAAAGCTTCGGAGTCTTTTTTCCCACAGTACGGTCTGGTGCTATTGGGAGTTGCACCCATTCACCCGGCTCGACTGCGAATGGCCCCAGACGTTGGTGGCCATCTAAAAAGCGGGTGACCACAAAGTGTGCCCTCACTTGCCGTTCTGCCTCTGGATATAGCAGGCGATGTGCATGAAGAAGGAGATGGGAAGCAAGAAAGACTCCACGATGTAGGACACGTTGAAGAAGCCACCAGCATCCACCTTAGCCCACTGCGGGTCATAGAAGTTGAACTGCAGGTTGCCATAGAGGCCGACGCCAAAGAAGAGCATGGAGAGGAAGGCAAGCTCGTTCGAACTGAACGCCTCACAGGGTGAAACAAAAATTGGAACCTGCAAAGACGATCCCTAAAGACCTGAGCACATGCAATAGAGAGAGCGAGAGAGTGGAATATTGGTGAAATTTGGGCACAGGATCTCACAACATGACTCCAGAGCGACAGAAACCCTCTGGCATCCTAAGGTCATGCATCTGAAACCCCAAAGACCCTAAGTTGTGCGCAAAAGGAAAACTACGCGCAGACTCCCTGTGAGACCTGCAGCCTAAAGTACCCTAAACTCTAATCCCTATGGGCCCTATAACACGTGTAACTTATAAGCCCTCAAACCCTATAACACGTGGAAAAGCAACACTAAACCCCATACAACCCCAATTGAATCACTGACCCCAAACAAAAGCCCGTGTGTTTGAAAGCCTATAAACCTAGAAACTCATCCTTAACCAAACATACATATTACAAGCTCTATAAACTTAGAACCAGAAACTCAACCTTCAGCCAACCTACATTCTGGAAAACTAACCCTAAACCCTAAACCCTAAAAACCCTAATCCCTAAACCCCTTAAACCCCTTTAACCCTAAACCCTAAAAACCTTAATCCCTACACCCCTTAAGCCCTAAACCCCTTTAACCCTAAACCCCTATAACCCTAAACCCTAAAGCCACTGGGCCTTGAGGTTGCCGATCACATGGCTGGTGTACTTGCCCTCCTTGATCCTCAGCTGCTCTTGAGACCATTACTAGGGTTTGTAAAGGGTTTTGGGTTTCGGGTTCAGGGTTTAGGGTTTAGGGTTTGTAAAGGGTTTTGGGTTTCGGGTTCAAGGGTTCTGTTGGGGTAGTAAATTACTACCCCAACAGAAGCCTTGAACCCGAAACCCAAAACCCTTTACAAACCCTAATTTATTATAAGACACCGATAAGACCCCTACAAGAGAAGGTAGGAAACTCTGCACAACCCCTTTGGAAACCCTAGGAAAAGCCGCTCAGGACAGAACCGTATAAAAGAAAGCAGAAAACCCTGTAAAACCCTCTATCCCTAAACCCTAAACCCAACACCCCTAAACCCCCGAAAACCCCTAAACCCTCAACCCCTAAAACCCCTAAACCCTATGAAAGAGCAGCTCAGGATCATGGGAGTGCCTGGGTAGTCAGGAAGCCAGCCCTGGAGCTTGTCCGGGTGCCTTGGTTCTTCTTACAGCTGAGGGTTTTGGGGGTTAGGGGGTTCAGGGATTAGGGGGTTTAGGGTTTAGGGCTTCGGGCAAGGGGTTTAGGGGTTTGGGGTACCTGGTTCTTCTAGGGCTGAGGGTGTTGGGCTGTACGGGTTTCTACATTTAAGGGTGTTAGGGTTGAGGGTTTAGCGGTTAGGGCTTAGGGGTTTAGGACTTGATTGTTCTTAGGGCTGAGGGTGTTTTAGGGCTTAGGGGTTTAGGGGTTTAAGGTACAGCTAAACTATAAGTTATAAGGGTTCGTCAAAGGCTTCTATTTGGGTGATAATGCATGTATAGGGTTTAGGGGTTAGAGGTAAAAGGGGTTTAGGTTACAGAGAAAGGGCGTAGGGCTACAATAAGTTATACGGGTTCGATTCGGGTGATAGAGTATTGGGTTTGAGGCTTTCTTGTTTAGGGTTTTGGGGGGTTCTGTACAGAATAACTGAAACGGTTTCTTTCAAGGGTTCTGCAAGGGTTACTGTAATTAAAGGTTCCAAAATTGTAAGGGCCTGAATAATTGGAATATGGCTTGGGGGTGAAGAATAACATAACAGGGACCTTAAGGAAAGGTACTAGCAACTATGCAATAACATCAAGCAATCAAGCATACTCGTAAAACTGCATGTCGCAATACTAACAACTGCTGTCAGTATGTTGTTCATAACCGTACCAGTAATAAATTGTTCTGTGCTTGAGTTAATATCTGCTGAAAGCGCATCTTTCCGATAGAGGGCAGTCAAATTAGCAGTTTAAGTTTGACATGCGTTTTGCGGTTTGCACGCCTGCCAAGGATTCGAATTTCTGATACCGCTCCACGGATTCAAATTATCAATAGTAAGTTATTGCTATTGCAATGCGTGCTGCAATCCTGTTGGTTCGCACCGTCATTCTGGCTACTTTGCCAACTGTGGCTATCATGACCACGATTTGTGATGTATGTCGTCTTGGAACCGTCTTTTCCTTGATGGAAGCGATGAACATGATAATGGTGATGATAATGATGATGATGATGGTTCTGCTGTTTTGCTGCTGCTTAAAGATGATTGGCGATGTAGGTCTGGTGCTTGCGACAGCCCTGGGAATAAGGAAGGGCACGATGACCAGGGCAATGATCATATACATGCCCATTGTTTACAAGGTTTAGCTTGGTCCCTAAGAGAACATGATCATCGTTGTTTTTGTGGTGCTTCTGGTAACTGCTTGAACACTTCTTCCTGGCCCCTCCTGCTGCCGCTGTCAGTACTATGTGTAACAGCAAAAGCGTTACGTTTTGTCGTTGCACCTTCTTTTCTTGCCCCTCAACCCTCTCAACCCCAAACCTTTGAACACTAAGCCACTAAACACCCAAACCATCGTACCCACTAAACCCCCCCCTGAAACACTTATCCCTAAAGTTACTAAGGCCTAATAAATCCTTGAACCCTAAACCCTAAACCCTATACACCCTAAACCTGAAACCTGAAACCCTAAACCCTCAACCCAAAACCCTAAGAACCCTCCTCCGGGTCCCGTGCCAGTAGAGCGGACCCTTGAGGTACTCCGAGGTGTACTGCAAGTAGACCTGCTCGAACAGGCGCTCGTCGGCGACAGTCTCGACGTACTTGGACCTGGGTTTCGGGTTTAGGGTTTAGGATTTAGGGTTTAGGGTTTAGTGGTGTCGGCGACAGTCTCGACGTACTTGGACCAGGGCTCCCCTGCAGGTTCCATTTTGGGTGTTCTCCAAAAGATTACTATCAGGCTTTGGGGTTGAAGGGCTACTGGAAGTGGGTACCTTAAGGGCTTAGGATGTGGGGTTTAAGGGTCACGACAAGAGACCTACATCTAGCCCGCTTTTTTTGCAAATTTAGCATTCCTCAATTGGGAAAACTCGGCCTAACTAGGCCTCTACATTGTTTCATGCTGATGCCCTGAACCCTTTGCTCCTTGATGCAGGTATTCAAGCCCCAACCACCTTATGTACACACTGATGCTTGATACAAAACAAGAAAACTACAAAACGCCAATCTACATGTATATATATATATACATATGTATGTATGCATGCATGCATGTAGGCACATATATACATGCATACATACATACATACATACATACTTACTACGTACGTACATACATACATAGGTAATTACATTCCCGTAAACGATTACGTGTATATGATTACATGTCTGTGTACACATACATGCACACTGCAGCGTAGATATCATTACAAACGCCGCGAAACCTCCAAAAGCCTGAAGCTGTAGACCCTAAAGCCTGAACCATATGGGAGTTTCCGAAACTGAGGGGTACCTTATTTTGGTGTCCTTATTATATAATAAGGATCCTACTATTTAGGGTACTATATTAGGGTCCCCTATTTTCGGAAACTCCCATATACTACCGTAACATACTGTAACCTCAGTCGACTGGGCTTGATAAGCACTGCAGTCACTTTCTTGGACTCCAAACCCTTCGACGCAAAATCCTTAAACCCTAAACCCATCAGCCCTTAAACCCTTAAACTCTGAACCGATAAAAACCCTAAACCCTTCAACAACAAAGCCTTAAACCCTAAACCGGAGACCCTTAAACCCTAAGCCCTAAACGCAGTCAAAGCGTCTTCTCTGCCGGCTTGGTCTCGGCTTGGCGTGCAGCACGGGCGCGGAAGGCCACCGCCAGACCGGCATGAGCTCCCACCTCCCAAAAGATTTTGTTGGGGTGTTCGGGCTTCAGGGGGCTAGAGGTTTAGGGCTTTAGGGTTTTTAGGGGCTAGAATTCGTGCTTGGTCTGCAATGGTAGTGAGCGTAGGGTACCTGGAGGGAGGGTCATGGGTAGTTATAAGTGGGTGTAGAAGTAGAGCAACTATACTTGTAAACCATATTGGGGAACTTATGAAGCCACTTGCAACTATCCATGAACCTCCAAGCGGGGTCGGTGTTTAATCTTGCATAGGGAAAGTTCCTTTAAAGGGTTAATCGTACGGTTTTGGGGTAGTCTTACGGGGTTGTACACGGTTTAGGGTTTAGGGTTCAGGGCACAAGGAAATCTTCAAATTTCAATCTGAGTCACCACTCAAAGTTGAAAGGCTCAGACTTTAGCGCTTTCTATAAGATCTAGACTTCAGGAGTGCGGATCTAGGGGTTAAAGTTTAGGGTTCCGGCGTGGGGCTCTGGGTTTTGGGTTTCATTCTTTGCACCCCTTGTATTAGACTCAGGTTTTGGATGGCTTCATGCTATCTACTCCTGCTTCAGGGCTCTATGACGGCACAGAGATAGAAGGTTGTGGGGTTCATAGCAACAACAATAACAGTACTCTTTGCAATGATGACACTAATTGACAGGCTTCGGGTTCCAAAATGGCAAGAAAGTTCATTATCCGTATACATGCCCCAACCGCAACCACTCCATATCTCAGACCTGGCTCAAACATCTCAACACTGACAGGCGGACTGCTGCAGTCAGTAGCTTTCCGAGTTGAAAATTACCTGGACCCCAAAAGGGTGTTGGGCCATTATGTTACCTACTTTCCCAAAAGGTCGCAAGTACTGTTATGGGGGGATACTTCCCCAAATCATAATGCTAATTCCGTAGTTCCTGATTTTGAAACCCTACATTCTACTATGTAGGTAGTTTGGACCCTGTTGGGTTTGGGGGCCTACGTATCACCACGATCTATGTACTATCCACCCTGAAGCCTAGAGCTGGCACCGTAGCCCTTATGGGAACCCCTATAGGATCCTAAACCCGAAACCTACAAGCCCTCATGGGGGTTTCCGAAAATAGGTGACCCTAATATAGTACCCTAAGTAGTAGGATCCTCATTATATAAGGACCCCAAGCCAAGAAGGTCACCCAAATTTTCGGAAACTCTAAACCCTAAACCCTTTATAGAACCCTTATAGTAACCCTTTAAAGGAACCCTAAATCACCCTAAATTTTCGGAAACTCCCTCATAGAACTCTTAGAGCTACCCTTCTAGGAAACCCTGGGTCCATCCCTGTAAGCACCATCCAAGGAACAGCAAGTCCTGCAGCAGCCAGGCCCCAACCTAGGGTTTAGGGTTTAGAGTTTAGGGTTTAGGGCTTGGGGTTAAAAAATCCCCCAAAAATGGTGCTTCATAGACTTGGACGCGACTTTTTGTAGGGACTTCAGTGGTGTGTTGTGCTATCTCGTCTCTGGTGGCTTCATAAAAGGCTTACTAAAACCGGGGGTGCTGGGAATACTGCTGTTTAGTTTAGGATCTATAGTTGCTTCAAGCATTTTTGAACTTCCTTTGTCTGACGACGAGTAAACAACGAACATCCTTAACATGTTTCGCTTTTCTGGTTCCATTTTCAGTGGCAGACCTTGCTGAACTGTGTTCTCCGGGGGCTCAAAAGGCAGACTTTCTGCAAAAACGGTACCAGTCCAGACCCTGTAATCCTATCGTCTCTGTAACTGTGCTTCTTAGCCCCTGAGTCGCTAAATCCTGGACGCGCAAGCTCTGCACCTAACCACTTCAACCTGACGAGAACCAAACAAACCATAAAATACTCCAAACCCTCATAGAACTCTGTTAGGATTCTCAAAGAAGCCAGATAGCACCCCTGTTATCCGAGATGCCTGCGGCCGCAGCGGGTGGTGCCGTGGACGCCGCCGACTTAGCGGCGACGAGAGGTGCCGGGCGAGCCGCTGGCGACACGAAGGCCTCCCAGGTACCCCTGTAGAAGAATACCTATAGCCTATACTATATAGTCTCCATTGTAGTTCGTTTTGGGGGGTACCTAAATAATTTATATAACTGGCTAAACCGATACAATGATGACTAGAGGTAACCCAGAAGACTAAGGGTTAGAGTTTAGTAGGGTTTGGAACAAGAGAGCCCCTATGTAGAACAGTAGTAATGGAAGCCACACAATCCTGCTGCTGCACGCGAACAAGACCTAATATAGGGGCCTTAATAATAAATAGAGTCGGGTTGTGGGGCCCATTCTAATAATCAGAAGCCCCCAAAATAGTTTTGGTGATTACTTCGGCCCCTATATCTATATCTATATATATATATAAATTAGGCCATGACCCCTATCTGAGGAATACAATCCGAGCATTGAAAGACTGCCATTGGTTTACGGTTTAGGTTTCTGGTTTCGGGTTTAGGGTTCTAGCATCAAAGCTTCAGTCCACAGGACCTTGCACCCGAGAGCTCTGACCCTGACTATAATGATAATGGCCAGCCGCATTGCAAATCCTAAATACGAACAACCCGTCCCTAGAACACCAGCTGCATCTATACGTTACTGACTTTACTGGGCGAACATACCATACTACATGACATGAAGCAGAGCTTTTATTCACAGCACTCTCTCCAACAAGGAAGCCCCAAACGAACGCTTAATTACCCCAAAACCCTTATAGTACCCCATACAAGAACCCCTTTAGAGCCACTAAACCCTCAACCCAGAACCCGAAAAAGTAAGCGAGCCTCGTAAGCGACGCTGGCAACGCAGAACGCCGCGATGCCGATGACGGCGGCTCTCAAGGAACTCATTGCGCACGCTCTCGGCTGAATAAGGATGCCACAGGAAAGGCTTCTTCTTTGGGCCAGACTGCGAAGTTTAGAAAAAGAGCTTGTCGCTTATAATGTAGAGTTCGTCTGAGGGACTTACATAGAGGGGTCAAAGGAATCATAGATTGGGTTAGAAGTTCAAATTTAAGGTATATTCCTTTATAAGGGATCCTACCCCAATTTCAGGTATGTTCCTTAATTATGGGATCCTACCGTAATTCGAGCTAGCCCGGTACAGAAACCCGAAGCTCAAACCTGGAAGCTCGACTGGGGACGGGACGACGGCGTGGTGACGTGCACATTCTAGATGTTCTGAAACTAACGCGGGGTCCCGCTGAAGCACAACCGTCCAAGGCATTTACATGTATGTGTATGCGTATGTATTCGCGTATGTAAAGGTGCGTTGGAATGTGAATGCGACTCTGTATGTGTATGTGTGTGTGACGATGTAGCCACTGATGTATGTGTGCATTATATATATATATATGTGTGTGTGTGTGTGTGTTTGTGCTTGTGTGTGTGTGCGAATGTCTGTCTGTCTGTTCGCCTGCCTGGCTGGCTGACTGACTGTCTGTCTGTCTGAAGCAATAGGTACTTGGATGGTTAACAAACACAAGATACAAGTTAATATGTATGAATTTGAGCCTGTTTGCAAAACATGATGTGGGCACATATATAAGAATGTATGTGTATATATATATGTACATATATATGTGTACATATGTATATATATATATGTACACATATACAAGTACATATACATACATGTGCCGGAGCAATCATGGCCATACGTTTCGGACCTTCCCGAAAAGTAAACTGAATAAATTTCCCCGCCCTAGACCCTCAACCCTAAACGCCACCCTGGACCCGACCATCAAAACCCGCCTGCCCTGCCAAGTGGCTATACGGTTTAGGGTGTAGGGTCCATTGTAGTTCCTTTGCATGGTTTAGCCATCTCATATTAAGGATCCTACAAGGTAACTCGAAAAAGGAAATACAATGAAGACTATAGATAGACTCGCAGTTTAGGCCCTAGTGTAGGGGCTTTAGTAAGTAGAGGAGGGTTGTTGGGCATAGTCTACTGCAATCATCATGAGGAGCTCTAATCAGGAATAGTTTTGGTAACAAATGCAGGCTTCCTTGATAAGCCCCAAACCGCATTTGGTGAAAGGCTTCAGGTTTCGGGGACTTTTGCTTTAGCCTTTTTATGGACCTGGATTTGACATGAGCTGTGTCGGTTTTAGGATCCCGTAGCCAGTGCCTGAGCTTGAGACGAACATGCAGTGCTCGGGAATCCTTCGGAACTGCACTGCCGAAAAGAAATCCACCCCCTAGACGGCCTTGGGGCACGGATCGTGCCAGCATCTCTGGACATATCATTGGCTGGCAATCCGTGCGGCCACGATCATGCAGAAACTAGGAAGGAGATCACACAATGACAGACAACAGTGTAAACCTAAGAGTCCTGCTGAAGACCACGTGTGATTTCCTGCCCGGTGTAGAAATTGCTCTCTGGGCTTTGAAGTAACCAGGGAGAAAAAAGTATAGACTTTTTTTCATATTTGGTTCCCTTTAAGTAACAAGTACCAAAAAATATTAAAGTATGGTACTCCAAAGCCCAGTTCTGGAGGCCCTCTTCGCCTGGCAGACCGCATCGAGCGGCTGAAGACTGACTCATGCCGAACGCGGTTAGAGCTCGGGCCCCGGAACGTCCACTTTCAGCACCAGCCGGTTTACTACCTTGCTGTTGTGTGCTTGGGGAGGTCAGGGTTCGAGGTGTTGTAGTAGAGTTATTCTTATGAGAAAGAAAGGGAGAAAGACAGAGAGAGAGAGAGAGAGCGAGAGCGAGGGAGGGAGAGAGAGAGTGAGAGACAGCGACCGAGAGACGTAGAGAGACCAGGACGGTGAGACGGACAAACAGGGGGAGAGACTAAGAGAGAGTTTGTCAGCAACAAAGACCGTAAACCAACCCTCGCAACGCTCGTCAAATCTCGACTCGAGTCAAGACTCCAAAACCTAAAGGGTCTCGGGTTGAGGGGTTCAGGCCCGACAAAAAAACTCCCAAATCCCAAATCCCGAACTCGCAAACCTCCCCCTGGGCCCTGCAGACACAGATGCCGGGCCATCTTGGTGGTACTGAACCTCTGCCGACTTGTGCACTAAGCCTTGCACCATGTGGGGTCAATGTTCTACAAGGTCGAAGGTTGAGGGCAGCCAAAGTACCCAACATAGAGCCTATAATCTCAGCTTGTCTACACTGTACTTACGAGTTCAGTCGGCGCGGCCTGAGGGTCAGAGAAATCAAGCTCATCATGATCATGTTTTACCGACCTTCACTCGAACTGTGTCACCGGAAACCCTAAACCCCAATTCGTGCTCCTCAGGAACTATAGCAGATAAGCCTACACACCAAAAAAAGTCTGACTTACAGACACCTTAGACTCCGCTATTTCCGAATATTCCCTTGAACCCCCGAGTTCGTGAAAGTCCTGAAAGTATAATAGGTGGGATAATTCTGAGAGTTGGTCTTCAAGGACTTGTATACTTGTCCAGTTTCCGCGGGGAACTAAAGTAAAGGATAACCTTTGGGACCACCACAAGTCACAAGATGGACTGCAATAGTTGAACCCGGAACCCTATACTTAAACCATAAACACTAAACCTTCAACCCTGAACCTTAAATCGAAAACCTGGCCAGGTACACAGCTATGCAGGTTCGTCTATCAAGCAGGGGAGCATGTCAGCAGGCATTACAGAGCCATTGAAGCATGTATCTCCCGAATCGAGGTGTTTAGGGTTAGGTTGGTTCTGGATGTAGTAGGGTACATGCTGCATTTTTATAAAGTGTAGGGCCTGTAGCTGATGGCCTTGGTCTGTGCTAATGGCTGCCAAGCTGCCCGTTGCACCTTCGGGGAACTTCTGGCCTTTCATGAGCAGCACGTCCCCGACCTAAGCTGAGAATCAGTTCAGTGTAGATACAGGGGTCTTACTGCAAAGAACAGGGTCTTGTGCTATACCGCTGCATAGTAATCACTCCGGCCCTTATAGAGTTTGAAGAACACGTCATGTGCAGGGCTTCAACTTAAGAGGTTGGCCCAACACAGGTCCTCCTAATGTGAGAGATTCAGAAATAAGAGATACCAATATAAACCTCCTTTAGAAAATCTGGAGACCTACTATCATGAGAGCTTCAGAACAGTAACGGCCTCAATATCCATCTTTGCTGGAAGGATGTGACATGTGAGGAGCCCCAAATTTCAGAAACCTCATATTGAATCATATTCCGGGTCTTTTCCTGAAAAGACTGAACCCCCAAACCCCAAAACCCTAAACCCTAAATCCCTAAACCCTAAATCCCTGATTTCCTGAGATGACCACCGACTTTTGGGATGCCCAGCGGCATTCACCGATCGAATTTGCGAATTATCCTGGCGGCTCGGGGTATACGGTTTAGGGTTTAAGGTTGAAGGCTTACCTAAAACCCGACAGTAGGTAACAGAATGCAACACCTATAAAACGCTATTATTCTACAATCTTTGGGGGTCTAGGTAGCGTTTAGGGTGTGGGGTTCCAGGGTTGAGG
The DNA here is from genome assembly GCA_003297005.1 of Symbiodinium sp. clade A Y106. Lineage (NCBI taxonomy): Eukaryota > Dinophyceae > Suessiales > Symbiodiniaceae > Symbiodinium > Symbiodinium sp. clade A. The sequence continues at coordinate 31,711 of BGNK01003411.1, read as the reverse complement.
GTTTTAAGCTTAAGGTTTAGGGCTCTGATCCAGGAATATCGAAGTGGAGAGGCCTTCCCTAAACACCAAACCCTCATGTAGGCTAGGTTGACTCAGGTTGACCCTTCAAGAACTTTGCACAGGTGAACAAGCCCAGGGGCAGCATGACGGCCATCGGGTAGAAGGCCAGAAAGCCACTACGTTGGCCTTGTAAGGCCTCTGAAATGCTTGTAAGGAAGATCCTCTTAAGCCCAAGAGAAAGCATCAAATACCCCAAAGTCCAACCCAGTGGGGCAGTCCAGGCGCCTTGATATTTGGGGAGTTTGGGGGTATATTGTAGTATGCATGCAATAAGGAACCCTAACGAATAATTTGCAAGATTCCTGTATTACCTGAACCCACTCCCGAAAGCTTTTTTGGGGGCAGGGCCGCTGCAAATTCTGCATTACGGTCTATACTAGAAGTAGCTTCTAGTAAGTTAATGCTACAGTAAACTCTACACTGCTCACTACCTGCCTTTCGTTTGCTTCGTAAACACTCAACCCCAAACCCCCAATCCCAAACGTTGAACACGAAATACGCAACTGGAACTCAAAACCCTACACCCTACGGTTTAGGGTTTAGGGTTATGTAGAATAATGGCCCTTTATAGGTTTTGGGCCATTATTTTACTCACTTTTTTTTTGGGGGGGGGGTTAGGTAAGCACATGAACCCCAAGAGCCTCCTTCCCAAACATCGGGGACTTGATCAAGGAACCATACCATACCTTCGTCCTACTTGCAGAGCCCACTTATAGAACCCTCATAAGCGCCCTTATAGATTCCTCAAGCAAAGCCCCAAACTAACCCTAAACCCTATAAGCCCTATAAGCCCTATAAACCCTAGAAACCCTATAAACCGTAGAAACCCTATAAACCCTAAAACCCTATAGACCCTACTATAAACACTATAAACCCTACAAACCCTATAAACCCTTATATATCTAAAATCCCTAAACTAGAACCGAAACGCTCATCCCCCAAGCCTGAACTTAGCACGCCTTAATGATGCAGGCATTGTTGCCGCAGTTCTCGAGCTCCCAGAAATCCACGTTCTCATCCTGCGTTTTGGGGTGTAGGGGCGTCGAGGCAGCTCTCTTTACATTATATAGGGATGCTTCAGGATCCAATGCCAGTGCCTTAACAAGTACGGGGAGCACTATATTGTAGTAAGAGCCCCAAGGCAGAATAATGGTATTCATTGAGCCTTCTATATCGCTCGGGTTGAATCTGATCAGACGGGTTCAGGGTTAATTTCAGGGTCCATGGTGCTTACGCTTTAGAGTGTATGGGCCCTTCCCGAATTCTTATTGGATTAGGGTGATGTACATTGTGCAGGGCGTAGGAAACGTTTAGGTTATCAGAGCTACTTTAGCCAGCCGTGCGCACAAGCTTTCAACCTCGCAAGAGCCTTTGAAAGGCTCGAAAGCATCGAACTCTGCAGTCAGGCCGCTGCTGTGAACATCGTGCCCGCTGAGTTGTAGGAGATGATGGCCCTCGCGGCATAGTTGTCCTCGATGACTTCGGTGCACACCGCCCCTAAACCCTAAACCCTCAGACCGCCCACTTCCAAACTCTGAAATCTAAGCCCTAGGATGGGAATCCAGACAATTGAACACTCCCAGCGCAGATATATGATCCCGGTTCGGCCGTCNCCCCGTGGTGTGGTGTGGTGGTGGGTTGCTTCCCTCTCCCCCCCTGTGGTGTGGTGTGGTGTGGTTGTGGGTTGCTTCCCCCCTCCCTGTGGTGTGGTGTGGTTCGGGTGTGGGCTTTGGTGGTTCCCCCCCTTCCCCCCTGTGGCGTGGTGTGGGTTGGGTGGTTCCCCCCTGCATGTTTGGATCTGCTTGGGGTGTTTTTCAAACACATGCTCATGATGATATTGATGATGATGATGACGATAATCATGATCATCATTATCACAATTGGTTGGTCGTCGGGTATCTTCTGCCCACGTGCCTGCTGACGATTATCGCTTTATTGACCGTGGGGGCACGATCTTTGTGACAGTTGTCGCTTTAGGGCAATCGGAATAGGGCCTGAATAGGGTTGCAATGGGTCAAGTGTCACAGGGATCGGGCCTGTCAGGGAACGTGGTCCACGTGACTGCTGCCTTGTTTGAGACCCTCATGTCGGAGTCCTCTTTCGGAAATGTCAACAGTCACATGAGACGCGATCCTCGTGACAGTTGATGGCTTTGGCTTTGGCACCCTCACGGCAGAGTCGTGCTTGAAAAATGTGCACTGTCACACGGATCGGGCGTCTTGGGACGCGATCCTCGTGACAGTTGTCGCTTTTGGAGCCCTCATGTGGAAAACGTGTGCACAGTCACACAGATTTGGCTTGGGG